>JAOVVB010170707.1:0-25426 GCA_028570985.1 Heterobranchus longifilis | reverse complement strand
AAATAAATTATAACGTGTATATAAATTCGATTTGAAACAGGGACAGTTTATGTAAAATGTATTGCACCAGAGAGGCTAGAGCACATTTCCATCTGTTGTCCCTGGACGTGTATACCCTACAGTGTAAAAAAATTCAACTGTGCAGTGTCTTATAATGTAAACAAACGGTCATAAACAATAAAATAATGATTCAAAGCTCAATAAGTTGTATTTTTCAGCAGTATTGCAATTGTGGTATTAGTTTGTTTGTGTTGTCTGGTGCTTTAAGAGCTCCCAGCCTGGCCCAGCATACTGCAAAATAAATCATTTAACAGTTTCATACTGCATACTACTAACGATCGCAGTATGTAGTATGTAGTATGTAGTAGGTGAATTTGAATACAGCCTAACACGAGAGCATCTTTCACAATGGAACGGACGAGGGGGGGAATGAAACGGAAACAGAAATAACACTTTCAAAATAAAATTTCAGAATAAAAGTCTCTGAACCCAATTAAACGTGAAGAATTCAGCAAGGTTTTGATACAAAGTAAACTTGTGACGCCTTATTAGTTGACCATTTTTGTCGAAGTGGATATAACAGGCTAGTTACATCTTATTGATGTTTTGTTTTTGTCTAATTGGATACTAAGTACGGCTTGTTACGTCTTATTAGCGCACCGTAAAATAAAGTGTGACCGAACAGAATGCACACCCTGAGGTGTGGAGTTGCATCCTTTGTCACTGGAGCTGTATCTCTGCAACAAAAGCGACACACTACCATCGACCCCTCAGAAAGTGTTTCCTGATACTGAAAACCATGAGATGGACCTGTTCAGAGATCACCTTATTTATTCTTTCAGAGATCACCTTATTTATTCTTACAAAGAGCGGACAGTAGTGGAGTAATGGAGAAAGCAGTGGAAAAGAGTGAAAGAAGAAAAAATGGCCACACTCGAGCCTGTCTCTCTTTCTTTCCTGCAGAAAGGCCTGTGACCTCGTCTCTTATACCTCTTGTACTAGTTATGTTACTGACACTCAGAGTGAGTACTGCACTCTCATACTGAGACTATATCAAGATGTCAGATTGTAGTGTCGAGTTTTGATAGTATAACAAGGTGGTACATCTGTCCCGACAGGCCTACCTGTGCTCACGTGTCTAACTGACATATGAAGGTACTTGTACTCAGTGTTGGGAAGGTTGCGTTTGAAATATAATAGGTCACAGATTACTGGTTACCCTGTTAAAAGCTTAATGAGTAATGTAACTATTTAAATTACTTAATCAAAGTAATGCAACTAATTACATTTGATTACTTTTTGATTACTTTTCTAAGAAATGTTTTTGTAATCCCCAACATTTTGATTAGTAACTGTAATTTAATTATAGATTTTTTTCTCAGTAACTGTATTTTATAATTAGTTACAGTAATTTAGTTACATGTAAGTAGTTGCTCCCCAACACTGCTTACAGATGTGCGTGTGTGCGTGCGTGCGTGTGTGTACCATGGAAGTTGAGAATGAAGAACCCTCCAGTTGAAAAGTCAGAGTGAAAGCGGATCAGGACCTTCGGGCTGGTACTGTAGGCCGACTCCAACGCTGTGTTGCCACTGAAGACTCCCAGCTGAGGACTGGACGTATCTGGGCCGTCCCTAAAGACAGAGAGGAGAGAGAGACAGATTAATTGGCAGCAAAGATAACTCTGCGTACGATGCAGAGTTAACGGTTTCTCTGATTTACTTTTACTAAATCATTGATTCTTTACATGGAAAGCAAAGCCCTTACACTAACAAGATTCAAAGATTTATTTGTCACATACTCATATTTTCAGTGAGCTTGGTGAAATTGGGGGATGACATACTCAAGAGGATGTGTTAAAATGCTTAAGTACTATAATAACCACTAGAAGTGTACAAGGTTTATAAAAAAAAAGAATAGAAGGATAACATTTCAATGTGCTAGATTGATCAGGGGTTTTCTGAGACTGGTGGCCTCCACACAGACAAAAAAAAAGGTTTGGAAAAAGGCCCTTGCTTGTTGAATTCCTGGATGTCTATGGGATCATGATACGATATTGTATCCCATAGACACTATGACACTATTGAGTCAAAATAGCATAATGTTGCCATTTGATATGACTTCAGACGACACCAAATACTTACAAAAAGGTCTATCCTAAGATATGTATTAGTTTCTGAGTCTGGAAAAGTGGAAAAAAAAACAAAACAGTATAAATCTCCAAAACTACTGTGTCTCTGAACTATCTCTTTAACCAAATCACACACATTTAGGCTATTCTATGTGATCTTCTTTTGATAACTAATGTAATAACTAATGGAATATTTTTTCACTTCCGTTCACGGAGCCTCCGCTGAAACTGTTTGGAGCCCCCCTGGGGAGGCCCGCCTCCAACTTTGAAAACCTCTGTACTAGATGTTATGATAGGCAAGATTTCAAACAAACTGTCTGAGAGTCAACTTTAATTTAAAAAAGATTATGAAAGTAGAATAGCAATGACTGTGACTGGTTTCTTGCAGCCCCTACAATATGTGTAGAATTTGAATATTTCTGACTTTGGCGCCTCCCGGAGGTATTATGAACAAGACACTGCGGCAGACAGCACTGCCACTGGGAATATCTCATCTTTCAAGAATAAATTATCATCATCATAATTATACAGATTATACATGTAGGTGCTTTAAACAAACTCCCAGTGACTCCTACTGATCAAGTTACGCAGCCTGATTCTGAGTAACATTTTACTCATGAGAATATGACGACATGATATTGATTTAGCTTCTTACTCAATCATAGGTAAGCATGCTGTACTGTATCTGCCCAGGTTCAAACTCCATTAGTTTTGTTTGCAACTGTTTTTATTTTCTCTTCTATTCTGTGTAGAAATATATCGATTTTTCTCATTGATCTTCCTGCAAAGATTCCCCACCTCACCCCGAAAAAATATTTTATTACAAATCTACAATTACCTCCAAATGTGCCTCTGTAGATTAATTATAATGGAAATCGATAATAGTGATGAAAAACATAAATGGCTAGATTTATTTGATTATTGAAATCATACTGAATAAACAGACTGGTGTCAAACATCAACAATGCTGGTACATGTGTGTGTGTGTGTGTGTGTGTGCCTTATGAAAATTTGAATAGTTGTGGATTTGCTTTCACTGACTGGATCTAATTACAGTGAGGAAGATCAACCAAAAACAGCCTTTGTTAATAAAGTAAAACATATATCTGGTACGTCCACATGCTTGTTCATTGAAAGGGCAGCAAACATATTTTCGCTTTTTCTTTGCTTTGCTTTTTTTCACCCATTTCAAACAAGTTGAACAAAGCCCTTGGATTAAAGGCTTAACTTTACTCATTAAATATTGAATGTTGCTGAAAGGTTACATTTTCTAAAGTTCCTAAATGCCCAGTTTTAGGCTTTTAATGAACATGCCATTGGATTAAACAAGGGTTTTAAAAATTTAATTCATGAAGAGTGCCTGGGATCTCTTGGCTCCTCAATAATTCAAGGCCTTCTGAAGGTGTTGGAGCTCATTTGGAGTATCAAAATGTGCTATTTAGGTCATTTAAATTAAAACCGAGTTAGAATTTTGTGACTATTTTTACTTACTGAAAAATACACAAACATAATATGTTACTCATATGCAATGTCATGTATTAATTAAAACATGTTTTGGGGGAGTTGTATTTATTATTCAAGCGCATTTAAGTGCAGAAATTCTACAACAGAAGAGAGAAAACTTGACTAGTGACCTTTCTCTCTTACTTCTCTGAAGTAAGAACGTGGTCCTGTGAAAGCCATTTAATGAAGTCCGTACCCTCAAGCCATAAGATGTTAGCTTGTGAGCATAAAAGCTGCTGGTGAGAATCAACACCTGCAGAAACAACATGGTCAGGCAGAGTGAATGTGATACTCTGCCACACATTTTAAGTAAGTCTTACCTCTGGAAATTAAGTTTGATTTATTAAGATGTATCAACGGCGGCCCTGAGAGCTCAACACACTGCAAATTAAGAAAACGCATGCAAATAGACACAACATGAGCAAATTCTTCACCAACTTGACACACGTGAACATCAATTTGACGACACATGCACAAAATTTAGAAAATGCGCTGCAAGAAGCTCACAACACAAAGCGACAGCGTTTCCAGGGAGCATTAAAAAGTGATGCAGATGGCTAGACAGTGCTTGTTGTTGCTGTCCGTGGATGAGACTAAACATCCTGCGTCACAGTGTTGTGTGCCTGATGCAGCTTCTTCAGCTCTTCTTGTCCCTACTTGGATAAGGTAGCTGCTAGCAAAACTATAACCTAAAAAGTTCTTTATTAACCTTCATTTAGATTAAAGCGACAGGAGACCTCACGTCGAATTGTAGATTCAAACAGATTTTTTTTTGCTCCTTGAAACGTTTCTGTTGGCACAGCTGCAACTTCCTGCAGATTTTCACATAACTTTTACCTGACTGCTGATAAATTCTCAAATTGACCATGATAATGTTATACTGGAACATACATACAGCTAAATAGTGCTAAAATGTATTGACATTTAGATGGACTAAATTATGTCCAACAAGCAAAATCTCCTCAGATGGTGGGATCTGTATTCTGTATATCAGTATCTTACATGATGCTCAGGTTTACAAGGCAGACTACCAGTTTCCATGTACATAGATGTGAGACCAAATATACAAATTATATGAATAGTATTTTCTCTATGCCTTCATACTTCACATGCATAATAAATAAACTGACCTCATTTTGTATTATTCAGTCTAGTTTGCCTAATTTTCCAGCTTTAGAAACAAAACTAGTCCATCATACTTTGCCACTCAAACACTCAAGAGCACAGGCTGACGGTCACAGAGCTCATCGAATCGTGCACTGCTACATCCTGCAAAACCACACCCACCCGGGTGAAATACAAAGTTTTTAGGGAGTCCCGTCCATGGATTATGAAGTTATTGAAGTCGGCTATCAGTCAGTGTTGTTGCAGTGTTATTTTAACATTGTGATTGCATGATTCAGATATTATTGCATATATCTGCTGTAACCTAGCATTAGCCTTTTACTCATTATATCTGAATCATGAAATCACAGACTTCAATAACTTCATAAACCAAAAAACCATAGAAACAAAGTGTCCCAGCCATGTGCATCACTTTTTAGTGTCCCCTGGAAACAGTTTCCGTTGTGTTATGAGCCTCTTGCAGCGATTTTGCTAAATGCTGCGCATGTGTCGTTAAATTAATGTCGTCGTGTGTCGTCAAATTGATAAAGATGTTTCTTCATTTGCTTGTGTTGCGCTATTTGCATGTTTTTCTTCATTTGCAGTGCATTGAGCTCTCGGGACCACCATATTTATCTACTCTGTTTATACTGCAGGTGATTGACACAAGCACAGTGTAGTTGAGAGAAGGGTGGGATTGTAAGGAATACATTAATAGAGTGATGAGGGCCGACACTCCCCACTCCCACTCTGACACTGAGAGAACAGTGAATGCACCACAAAAACCTCTTAAAGTAAATGGATTATGCCAGAGATGCAAAATTACCATGTGAAAGAGTTCAGTACATTTACATAACAACCATATATGAAAATAGATATCTATGAAACTTTGTTTATCAAAATATTGAGATGCATCTTAAATGAAAGGGTGCATTACAGCCGAGTGTTGTCATTTTCTGAATCTGTATGACTATAGTATTTTCTCACTGAGTGAAATGACTTTCATTCATCAATTCTACATTGATTTTTTTTCCCCTCAGAGATCCAGCACTAGGATGAATGAAATATTACATAAAAAGCACCAATAGTGCACAAAATATTTTCAATATTGTTAGAAAACCTTTTAAAAAATACCGTGTTTGATTTTGTCAAATCACCTGACTCGATTTGAGTGAGTATCCGCCATCATAAACTACCGTGTTGCTCAGATTCATATCCCACCGTTAGAAATGGCTGAGTGATATTAGGCAACAAGCCAAAATGCAACTGGTGGCAGACCACAGAGACAGTTTGGCTTCGGTCCCTGACATCTGGATGCAGCTGTCGTCACATAAACCCCAGGGCTATACAGGGCACAAACCAGAAGACACGCATCACTGAGATATGGACATTGTGATGCACAAGGCAAAAGGCATTCATCACGAGTTTGATTAATGAGAAACCAGAACACGAGGAGGCTGGTGGAGGAGGAAATCAGCATAACCACCGACAGCCGCGGTAGAATGAGTGATCAGAGAAGTGAAAGTGTAGGCTCCTCAGATCGTAAAAAAAAACTCCCTCATTGACTTGTTTAAATGTGAGGTGATAGTAAGTCAGCCGTTACTGATTGCATTTCACAAATTCAATGCTCAGCTCAACTGAAGCAATGCTCGATGAACACATCACTCTGTATGTCATCTTACAGCTAGGGGTGCTCCGATCAGGATTTTTGGGGCCGATCACCGATCGCTGGAAGAAGTATCGGCCGATACAGATCACCGATCACAAGGGTTGAAGTCTTCTATTTATCATGTAGCATTATTTAATTATTCCACTGTTAAGTTTGGCAGCTATTTCAGATTTAGTCTCAGTCTTTAGACGAAAATGCTTATTAGATTTAGTCAGTTTTGTTAACTTTTAGTCAAAATGTTTTTTTCTCTTTAAACTAATTCAACAGGTATCAGAAATTGTTGGTTGTTGGTTTTTCTATGATGAGTTAAAATAATTCAAAGTGGTCTTTAACATAAATAAAAACCATACAAATGATTAATCATAAACTTTTTAATTCATCTATAAAGATTCTAAACTATATGTAAATCAGTCAGGTTTGTAATTTATCATTTGTTTGTTTTGATTTTGATGTTAACAATGCAGCTTAATTAAATGAAAGTAGGCGATATATTTTTGTATGTGTAAAAAGTAGCAGGCTTGTAGGGTTGAATTCCCCGCTGCAGCTGCGGAGGTCGGAAGCTGCCGGCTGGGTGTTTTCCTGCCGTTTCCGTCTATTCTCGTCAACGAAAACAAACATACATTTCGTCATAGTTTTTATGATCAAAGCTCTATTTTTAGCTCGTCATTGTCTCGTCTTCATCACGGAAAAAAAAGTTGTTAACAATTTATCATCATAGTTTTCATTAAGGAATTTAACACTGCTGGGAAGTGGGAATTTTTGCACTAGCGTGTTTTGCGCCATGTGATCGGCTCTTTTGATCGGGCTTTATTGAGACCACCGATCGGCCGATCATTATCAGTGACCGATTGATCGGAGCACCCTTACCCACTTACAGCCATTGCTCTGCATTTGTAGTACACATGAAACATTTTTTAAGTGCAGAGTGACTATGTGAAAAATAAAAATGTTATCAACAATAGTCTTGTTTTGGTCCGCCTATGACACATTTTGGGATCAGAAATTATGCTCCCAATCAATATTCATCATATTAACCCGGCAGCACACACAGGGCACATTGTGTCTCCTCTCAGTTTCTTTCCAATTGAATTTAGGAATTAAAAATCACGACAAAAGCAGCGGTCCATATCTTAAGCTCTTAACAGTACAATGAGATAATGTCAGTTATCTTGTTTTACAGTTTGCCACAGATGAACATAATTAAAGGTATTCCAAATAGGCCTACACATTCCATCATTAAATAAAAGTTTCCCCAAGGCCAGTGTTCAAAATCTAAATAGGATTGAGGCCATTAATTCACTGTTATCTCACTGTATCGCTCACATTGCTCCAACCTTCCACATGAAAAGCACATTCGGTTCTGTCTGAGAAAGTCAAAGCGACCCAAAGATTCACAAAAAAAAAAAACATTGCTTCACACCACAAAGATATAAGATAGAATAGGAGATCTGTTGAAGCACAGATGAGCAAAAAGAAAGGTGGTCAGAGTCACTGATGCAACAACTGTTGATCTGACTGACAACTGGAAGACTATTATGGATGTTCCCCCTGTGCTGACATCGTTTACTGTACAGCTGTCTTGGGAGTAAAACAAAATAAATGTTTTATTTGAGATAACATCAATCTATAATTAAATCTAAAGACGGTATTTTTATTGACTATTCAGGACCCAGTGAACTGATGAGGGTTCAGTACTCTTCTATTTACTGTACATGGCAGTAATGCAGCAGCAGACCTTTGGATCACCCCTCAATCTGTTTAAGGCCCTGGAAGGTCGATGCTATCCCACACGGCTCTGAGCAAAACGCTCCTCTCTTCAGCGTCGGCCCCCCAGTCACTTCCAAATATATTCATGTTTTGAAGATATAGCTCGATTGAGCGGTGCAACAGTCCATCGTTTATGCACTAATATCACATTACAGATGTATTTTGGTACCCTACAATCTAGGAATGTCATTTTAAAAATTTGTTCCCCGTGAAATGTGCCAAAAACTCATGAATCACCAAAATCAATTTGCAACTGCAAAATAACTCGATGCCGCGCCTCTCCATAGCTATATCCACGGCTCTGGTAGCTGGTGAGATTGATTGAAGCGAGTAGTCACCGAGTGTGAATGTATTACTTTCCCACTGCCTGCATTTCAACTACCCTCTCCCTAGAGCTTGACTCATGAGCCTGGAAATAAAAAGACCGACCTCATCCAAAATATTTATTTCCTACACCAAACCTACACCAAAAAAATAATGACAGTGCCCAAACCCTACGTGATCTTTACAATAAAATCACTGTTCTATATATATTTTTTTTTTTTTTTAATCAAACTGAAACTATTGCATGAGAAATTTCTCTTGGACTGACCCAAACTTGTCAGATCCAGCCGAGTCCCGTTGGATTTGTGAACCCAGCTCCACTGCTCCTTTCATTACATTTCCCACTCCCCACTGAATCTCATCATTACTGCCAGAGTTCCCGGGCCCTCTCCAGGTCTGCGTATGGCCATGGTACTGACTTAGATTGAATTGGTCAGTGGTCCCATTGTAAATGCATTACTCTCACACTCCCTATTACAATCCTACCCCCGCACTGAATCCCATTATTACTGCAGGAGAGTCCGTGTATGCATAGCACAGAGTGTATATGCGCGTATGTATTAGGAGCGTATGGAGCTGTGACCCCTGTGTGTCAGCCATACCATACACAGATCCATGTGGGTTCATGTGTATGTCCCTGCCCTGTATGATAAAATCATAAACAACTGACACATATGTACAGGCTAGACTGTTTGTATAAAGTAAAATATGAAACGCATAAAAATGCAATCAATACCAGGAATAAGGTTACCACCAATAAAATATATCCCAATAAGTTTCTGTGAGAGACGTGTGTGTGTGTGTGTGTGTGTGTGTGTGTGTGTGTGTGTGTGTGTGTGTGTATAAATAAAGATGAATAAAATATAGATGTAAAAGTTGCAGAGAGGAGTCAGGATTTAAGTAAATTCAAGACGTTCCCGTCAGTGATGCAATCAGTCCCAGGATAAAGGGCAACATAGAAAACAAGCTTATGCATTTGTGTGTGTGTGTATGTGTGTGTGTGCACGGAAGTTTACGAGTACGTGCACTCAGACTCACCAGACAGCGATGTAATCAGTGACGGGCTCCGTCTGCAATAAGGTAAAGTTGATATAAACTCCATGTCCGTGGGGAACAGTGATGAGCCAGGTGCAGTCTTGGGAGTTGGGGTATTCATTGGGGTACTGAGGTGAATAGATTGTCCCATTTTCAGCTGTGACATTATAGCCGCAAGGAGCTGTTAAAAGCAGAGTTATGAGATTATCTCTTTGCAAATTTGCAAAATTTTTCTAACGTGCTACACCTGCAAGGATCAGGAGATACGAATAACTGTTGAACTGTAGATGTAGATTATCATCATTATTTGTAGTAGTAGAAATAACAGCAGCAGCAGCAGGTAGTGGTAGTAATAAGAGCAATTATTGCGCTACTGATTTATAGAGTAAATGATCCAAGTGACACAGGAATATTTACTTTCTACTTAACTGCTTACACTGCTGGGTTGTGATACCAGTGAAAGATGAGATTAAATTTACTGAAATTCAATTAGGATAACAACATTTTCTAAATGTCTAGATTTTAAATTACCATTGGTACCTGAGGGATGGGGATGTTCTGGGGGTAAACATGACAACAACACATGTTACAACACAACATAAGCTGGCTAATGTGAGGAAGTGCACATTTGCTTTACGACTATCTTCATTTTGATCGCCGCACATACTTTTAAACCATCAAAATACATTTCGTATCGGTTGTTCTCACCCTCGCAGCGTGGAAACGGGTGGTTCCACTTCCGGTTGGTCCCGTGCAGGCACGTCAGTACTGGGTGTCCGATCAAAACATAACCAGGGTAGCACTGAAATGTTACTGATTGGCCAGCGCTGTAGTCGGCGTTGATGATGTCGCCGTTGGGAAAAGGAAAGGGATCCTGGCAGTTTTGAAGTTGATACGCTAAAAGAGAGATCAAGAGAAATGACTGCCAATGTGGAAATATTCCAGTTTAATTTCAGATTTATGTGATTTATGGAGAACAGGATAAGCAGGCGTGCAGTTATATTCAGATTAACGAACACAAAGTCGTTGTATATTTGTTCCTGTGCATTCTACAGTGTAGTTTCACACAGCAGCCTTTTATGCCTGCCTCCCAAGTGCACAAAATGACAGCTGCAGTTCACTGTAGTGAAAGCATTTTTTTTCTGTCCACAGCTAATGGACTTCAAGGGGCATTAAAAAAAAAAAAATCTATGACACACAGAGGCTACTTAAATGCAGCAACATCAATGGATCTAATCTCCTCCTATACAGTTATCTGGCACATGTATGCAGACTGTCTGACAGAAGCAGGATCTAAGATGTAGGAGGCAAGTGCATACAACACAATCAAGGCACAGGATGTGTAAAAGGAACCGTGTTGTCGCAGAGTATGTGCTAGACGACCATCCCGAGTCCAGATGGGAGACGCCACAAAGGACGCTTAAGAACGTCAGAACTAAGATCCCATGAGACTTTTAGATACCGACGAGTAAACAAATATTGACAAAACTAACTGGACATTGTGGAAATACAGAAGGAACAGGGGGGAAAAAAACAAGTGGTGACAGATGTAGAGGTCCCATGTGAAAGCGGCATCAAGGGGAAGTTATACTGTATGAGGATAAAAATACCAGAGGCTGAAAAGAGGAACTAGAAAGAGTGTGGAAGATGTAAGCCAAAAGGTTGTCTAAGTAGTAGTGGGAGTACTTGCAGCTGTGAAACTACAATCAAGAAGGTGCAATGTCAGAGTGCCAGACACTAAAACTGGAATCAGAGCTCCCTTTAGATTTTATTAGTGACATTTGGGTCGAAACATCGGTGTGCAGGGACTTTCTATTGATTTTTTTTTTTTGCACTTATCCCTCTGAGGTTTTGTGGATGTGCACACAACTATTCAGACTATTGAACCCTGTACCTCCTAGGCCTTGGAACAGACAGAACCTGAGGTGCAGAGGTACAAGCATGCACCCAGGCTACAGCCACACTAAGACATTTTCATTTCAAACAATCTCTGCCCACACAAGTTTTAGCACCCTTTCAGAAATCATGTCCGTTCATACCAAAACACATATCACCTGGACATTCATGTACACTGAGCATGCAAACAGTGTAAACAGGAAGCAGATTGTCTAACGTTACTCTGCAGTTGAAAATTATTGAAAATACAGCGGAGGAAGAACAGCAATGGTGAAAATTAAGAGCAGAGATTTATTTGATTTGACCGACGACAAGGTGGAACAGTTTTGATTTTTTAAAGATTCTTTTCTTGGCTTTTTGTTTTTATTGATAAGGGGTGAGAGAGAGGATGACATGACGCAAAGGCCCAACCACAGGAGTCGTTGCAAAGCAAATACAGCAGCATATTAGAGCGGTAGCAGGAGCATTATCCATCGCCGGAGGAAACCATGACAACAGAAAAGGAGTACCCACACAAGAAGTATGAAATCACAAAAGTTATGCCTAGCTATAATGTTTTGGCTTGACACATGGATGTCTGTGTCATTGTTTCAAAAAGTCTCCATCTCTGCCAGTCCAGACTAAAATGCAACCTCTGAGTTTTCAAATTATAACAGGGTCAGCAAACATCTCCGTTTTAGGGGCTCGGAAACACCGGAGTAATGTGTAAACGTAGCATTTTTTTTTAAAAACATATTGGTGTGGAGACTTCCCCAGACGGGAGCACTACTAATTGCGTTCATACAACACAGTTGAGGGTCGTATCATGAACCTCAGTGTGTATTACAATCTCTCTCGAAGATCTTTGCCGTCAGGTGAAAAAAAAAAGCATCTGGTGACAGCTCAGGTGAGGAAACACGTCCACAAGCTCCACGCGCCAACAGTGGAAGTTCGCCATGACAAGGGCAGCAGTGGTAAGGGATTTGGTCATTGCAAATTGGGAGAAAAAGGGGAAAAATGATTATGTGCATGTGAATGTGGGTTAGCTTATGTGTAAGTTAGTAAGCCTTGTTCTACTTATGCTGGCGAACAGGCCCACAGTGCATCTCTTGTGTCTTTGAAGTGAAGCACTTAGGGCTACAAGTAAAGCCTGCTGGACAAGATGCCAGTCTCTCACAGGGGCTTACTAACAATCCATCTCTTTTAATGATGAGAGGAAAGCCATAAGGTTTTTTCAGTCTTTAGCATGACTCATCCACGGATCAAAGCTCAAAACCTCATAGCAATACGTTTTTTTCATCCTGCCCTTCATTCCTTGGAGTTGGGGAGGCTTTGTAAGTTGGCGACTAGGTTTGGATGTTAATTTATTCAGAACATTTGAGCAGAGCGTTTCCTTTTTTTTTTTCTAAAATCATGCAAGCAACCATCTTGTGTTCACAAATCTGGAGAAACTAAACAGTAGGCTCAATTTGAATACAGGTCTGTTCTCTCAGCATCCCTTGAGGCGCCGCTTTCAACTGGAAGCGCCTGCAGTATGACCTCGGGGTTTGTGTCTGCAGTCGTCGCCTTAAACAAATGTCAACAATCGCATGTGAACTCACCCTGATACGTCAGTTTGAACCCCGGCCTGTTCTCCGAGTGGTCACTGTAGAAGTGGATGACCGTCAGGTGGGTAGTGCTCAGCAAAGGGGGCGGGATCTGCGAGCCAGTAAACTGTCCAATAAGAGCAGAGCTGTGCTGCGGTCCAGCCCTGACCTCGAGGAAGTCATGGTTGTCTTCAGAAGAGAAGTTTTGGAACTGAATATGGGCTCCTAGAATACAAACACAGATTATAATACACTAAATACAATACAGCACATAATAATATATGACAATTACAGTAGACTATTATACGTATGTGTCATACATATATCTTTAATTGCATGCCATATAGGTGTAGAGCTGCAACTAACGATTATTTTCATTATCGATTAATCTGCCGATTATTTCCTCGATTAATCGATTGGTCATTTGGTCTATAAAATGTCAGAAAACAGTGAAAAATGTCCATCCCAGTTCTCAAATTCCATGGCGATGTCTTTAAATGTCTTGTTTTGTCCAGAATCCAAAGATATTCAGTTTAATATGACATAAAACAGCAGGAAGTTTCCATATTTGAGAGGCTGAAACCAGCATTTTCTGCTATTTTTGCATGAAAAATTACTTTAACGATTGATCGATTATCAAAATACTTGACGATTATTTTTCTGTCAATCGACTACTCGATTAGTTGACTAATCGTTGCAGCTCTATGTAGGTGGCCTAAATTTTATGGATCTGAGGAGTTTTTGCATTACTTTCAGAGTGAGACCAAGTAATTATTCCACACAATTTCTATTTTTATTTCAATACTTTTATTTGGTACTTGATTCATATTTTTGATAACCTGCACCAAAGACACAACTGCAATTTTGTTTTGAGACAATTACAAGAAAGCTGTCTTGTTGTCATGAATGCATACTTTTATCATATATGAAATAAAAAACAGCTATAATTACACATGTATGCCATGCACACAAAAAGATATAAAACGTGTGCTATTCTAACCATCAGTTACTGTAGTTAAACAGCACACTCCATGTGTCAGCCTCCAATCAAACAAGTGGTGAAACTTTCTTTAAACCATGTGTTGCTGCAGAGTTTGTGCTAAAAAAAGAAGGTCTGTTTCCCAACTGCAGATGTACCGAGAGTGACACATTCTTTTTAGGAATGCTCTTCCATCCCATAATACTACTTACCATATCCAGTTGGCAGGGTGATTTGCCAGGTGCAGTCCAGGTTGCCGGGGTAGTTGCCAGGGAAACCTGGACTGAGGATGACACCACTCATCTCCGACAACACCCCGCCGCAACGAGCTGACAACACAGGCAGAGCAAACACATTGTTAAAAACAGGCAACGCATGAGCGGCGTACAGTAGAGATTATTACTTGATCCTCTTTGCTTCAACAGGAAGAAGGTTAAACCACAGCAAAAAGCCCTAAATGTTTGAAAATACAGCAGCAGGCAGCAACCATAGATGCTTGAGCACCCTTTCAGGCAGACAGGTAGACTTATAGTATGAATAGTCACACTCAGTGGCCACTTTATTAGGTACACATACATCTAATGCAACTCAATACAACAGCTCTGCCAAAAAGTCCACCTTTAATATAACTAGTGCAGTGCCCATTGAAAACCTGCCTGTTTGGAGCGGGCCTGTGGTAAAACTTGCAGGTTTCTGGAGAACCGCTCATACAAACAACTTCACACTCGACACTCAACGCTTCTTTCTGATAAATACACCTGCCATGACATACATAGTATACATAGTTACATTGTCTACTCACGGTCACCAAAAAAACACCAGGGCAGACTTTACCATTAGGCAGGGTATAGGAAACTGCCTGGGACCCCAAACTAAAAGGGCCCCAAACTGCTTTATTAAGATTATTATAATGATGTCACTATTCTAAATCACTGTACCCTGAAATAACTTATAAAAGGCCCCCAAAGAGCACTTAAATATGCACCTCACTACTTACTTATGTGTACTTCTACTTCAGAAAAAAACATTACTACAATTATATTAGAATTAAAATATGATGAAATACTATTCATTAAATGGCCCAGCATTATATTAGAATTAAAATATGCATTATTATTAATAATTAAACTCTCCAGCATGATATTAGAATAGAAAGCTCTACCTTGAACAGAGGTTGAGTAAATTTAAGTGCTGATAATGCCTTTGACTCTTCACTTTAAGTAAACATTTGAATGCAGGACTTAGGCCAACAGTATGGTATTAATATGTTCGCTATTAATAGCTATTTAATAGTTTTACTTAAGAAAAAAAAGTTTTAAGTACTTCTTCCAATGCCAAAACCAACATTCCCAGTTAGAGAAAAGGTGAAAAATAAAGCAATACAGCGTTTGCCTGGGGCCCCCAAATCGCTAAATCCAAATGTGAGAAATTCCGGTCAAATAATGTATAAATAATAAAATCACAAATAATGTGGTAATTAGCCTAATGGCGCAATCCAGTAATTAAAATCTTGTCTGGAGCGCACGTGGGTGTTTTTCCCGCAAAAACCTCCTGTTTTTCAGCGCACTAATTTTAATTCTGTCCGGATGCACTTTGAAGTCTGCGTATATACGCAGCACTGCTGCATAATATTAGACCTACCATAAAAAGCACAGCTGTGATCCAGTGTGTGGTGCCCGGCTGGTGCATGGCGGCCCGCCGCTTCGGCGGTCAACGAATCCCGCACATCAGACCAGCAGCAGCGCGCCACAGCGTTCACTCTGCTGCTCCCGAGCCACAAGACCCCGTAAAATATCCTCCTGAGCTCCGTTCACCGCGCGCATGTTACGTGGCGGGTGTTTCAGCGGAAGCAAGTTTGGCCAGGCGCCGACTGGCATCGGGACTGGCCAAACGATGTATTTAATTACTGAGGAGCATGGGTAATTTTGAATCACCCACGTCCCCCTGTAACAGCCTACTAATGGCTAGACTTTACATGGCGGGCTCCTGTGTCTGTCCATTCTCTACTGTGGAGCTGCAGCTCCAAACAATCAAAATATCACCATGCGCGCAAATTAAATAATCTAGGCTATTTATATTGTGTTTACCGACACTTGTTTTGGAAGTGTATGTTGTATATCAAACTCACTGACAAACACTGCATTTTCTGTGACTATTTCCTGTAACTACTTAATACAAGTCAAGTCCTGTTTCGCCAGTGAAATGCGTTTAATGTGAAGCCGCAGCAAGAAATGATCTGTCGTGTTTCGCCAGTTAAACGCCTTTAACGCGAAGCTGTGCACGAGGAAATGACCGGTTTGGTGAAATACACACAGCAGAGGTATTACTTTGCAAATTGGCGCGCAGCAGGCGCTTGCTTTGACATACTGTAACCACAGTGGTTATAAAGTAGAATATCTGTTACCTGCTGCTGGCGTGTCCCATTGTAACAAAACACCATACTCGTGCCCCCTGTCTGATACCAGGCACCTTTGAGCACACCTCCCCCATACCTCGTGGCCCACCACCCCTAACGCGCATGCCCAGACACTTTCCGCAGACGCGCAAACGCGCGCATTTATACACCCATGGCACGCAGGCACGCACAGTGCAGGTTCCTGCAATTTATGGATAGATGTTCCGTTTTTGGTGACATTGTCAGAAATATGTTAATTCAAGTATGTGTTTATTACTGAGGTCATAGTTAAAGGTGATGTTGTACTGGACTGAATTATATTGAGAGGTGTTTCTGATTTTTTTTGTCCTCCCTATTTACATACATGATGGGGGCAGAATATTAGAAACACCTCTGAACATAATGCAGTGCAGTACAACACCACCACTAATAATAACCTCAGTGCTAAAACATATAAATGAATGTACAGTATAAAAAAAAATACAACAAAAAAAGAAAGAACATTATAAGCATAGCAAAAATAGACTTTATGGCAAAACAGCTGTTTTGGCAGCTAATGAAGTGTAAGTTTTATTGAAATGTTTTCAAATATTACATTAGTTTGAAAATAAAAGGAACTTGTGTATGTTTAGGGTTATGGACTTAGAAATAATAATAATAATAATAATAATAATAATAATAATAATAATAATAATAATAATAATAAATGTTTGACTGTTTTGTTCAGTTTAGAGGTCACAGGTAGGGTTATACATTAATAGACTGTAGCAAATATGGGTCATTAAAATATAAAAAATAAAATGAAATACATGTAGAGAAAACACAAAGTGTATGAAACCAATTGTTAGGAGACTGGATATCATGTTTAAATGTAGACTTTATAGGGGCTCGGACCATGTGTGCTGAATTTCTGTTAGGACTTTACTACTTTAAATTGTATGGTGCACCCTTCTATTGATGGATTTGGACATGATTTAGTTGACACAAGTGTCTCTGAATGAAATAAGAAATGTTGGATTTGACACGTACTGAAGGGGGCGGTGGCAGTGCTGAGTTTAGGTCCAGACATGTCAAGGTTGAGTTTAAGTGGAATTGGCTTCCCAGACCTGCTACAAGTTTTCCCCAAACACAAACATCAATGTAATCAAGGTCCCTTAACTCTATTGCAGAAGTTAGGAAGCCTTGGCTCTCAGCACAAGGTACACAATTCTGTTTGTATCCAGCAGGTATATTGATCTTATACTGTAAGATGTTGCTTACTTCCACAAAACAGATTTCAAGGTTCTAACATTAAGTGATAGTTAAGAACCACACTTTCTTATTCAGTCATTATTGTTTATTTATTTGATGACTAATTGATATTCCTGTAGTATGTTACTATGAGTGGATGCAGTGTCATTTTACAAAATATTAAACTGCCAGATTAGATCATCATACTGTTTCAGCAACTAACAAGACTTTATATAGGAGGAATTGTGATTAAGTGACTGGAATCTAGTTTCTACTTTGATAACTAAATGTCAACAAGATGATATCGATTTTAACTGACTGGTCTTGACAGTATTCTATGATGTGACCACAAACCTGTAACATTTTAGTTTTTAGATGCTTACATCTCTATTCTACTGGAATGCTTCTGTCACTTTGCTGAGCAGGCCTTCAATGTGAACCTCACACCTGCAGGACATTTTTCCCCCATTGGATCGATCATTCATAACACAATTTCAGTCAGCGGAGCAGAGTGTGTGTGTGTGTGTGTGTGTTACCTATGCAAAGAGGAGGTGGGTAGTTCCATCGACGCACAGTCCCAGGCATGCAGGAAATGTGAGAGTGGCCCTGAAAGTGTGAAAGTGATAATACAGTGGGTTAGGTTCAAGAAAAGTGTAGAAGTGTGCATTCTTGCCTCAATAATTTTCTGCTGAATTAATTATTACCAGCCACAATATGTGAAAAACAGTAGTTATAAAAATAGAAATGTACATATTAAGACATTTGTTTATTGGTGACTTTTTGTGTCTGTGTCCATTACCTGTAATGTGTACCCAGGTTCACAGGTGAATGCCACCACCTCATTGACCATGTATCGGTCTCCTGCTTTAATGCCATTGGCTGGGATCATTGGCTCTGGACAGGTGGTGAGACCAACAGCTACAAAAAAAAAAAAACATGACGATGTTATCAAAGATGAAGATGTTGTTATGATTTCTTCTTTAAGTTCTAGATAGCTAACCCCACATTGCTGTCTTGACCTTTATTATTAAACTCATCATGGCCAACTAAAATAATTTTATTCTATACTACAATGACTGTAAACAAGTTGCCTCTTCTGTTCTCTACCTTGTCTTTACTCATGAAATACTTTAGCATTGTTTTTCCTGTCACTTGTCTGTGGCCTCGGTCTGGAAATGAAAACAGCAGTTTGCCTCATCTCTGTACCTGCACTTGTTTGCATCCCACAAGGTAATAGTGTATTGGAGTAAACGAAAGTTTTTCAACACATTGAAGAAAATGACAATATTTAGATTGATTTGATGAAGAACTAATGTGGCAGATGCATTTATAAATGCTCTAAATATTTTTTTTCAAATACACAGGAGTCTATTTATGAATTTGCAGCTAGTACAATAAAAAAAGCTTGTATGTCGTCAGCGGTGACAACAGCCTCCGAAATGTGCTTAAAAATATGTGAAGGTACATAATGACTTTGGTTGTGTATTCCCAGCCCAATAAAGGTTAAACACATCCTTAATAAGTTTGACAGCAGCCTGCCCTTCATCACATAGTATCAGTAGAAGTGCATCTGTGTGTGTGTGTGTGTGTGTGTTTCACTTGGAAACTTCCGCAGGAGACTGCCCTAGAGCGGTTACCATGGCAACACAGGGGTGGAAGAGGGATAGAGAGTGAAAGAAGGGGAGAGAGAGGAGTGAATGTTTGTGTGTGTGTGTGTGTGTGTGTGTGAGTGTGCGTGTGCGTGTGCGTGTGTGCGTGGGCGTGTGGGTGTGTGTGTGTGTGTGCTTGTGTGTCTGGTCTTGTTGGTTCATTATCTACCTTCCTACCAGCAAAACAATGTGATCCCACTGAGCATGCACGCACGCACACACACACAAATCCAGGTGGCCCAGCCCCAGTGTATGACATTTGTGAGTGTGTGTGTGTGTGTGTGTGTGTGTGTGTGTGTGCACGTGTGCGTGCATGACTGTTACATGAGTGTGTGCTTGCTACGAGGGTAGAGGGGGCCTTTTCTTTAGATGGAGTGTAAGTGAAAAAGCTGCATGAGACTGTAACTTGGAGACACACATACATGCACACACATTGTGTTATTAGGCAGAGGATCAGCAGGCTGTCAGGACAACTGATCAATGAAACTATTCCATTTGGCTGACCGTCTCTCCCTCCCTCTCTCCCTCTCTCTCCCTCTCTCTCCCTCTGTGTGTGTGTGTGTGTGCGTGTGTGTGTGTGTGTGCTAGCAAACTGCTCCCTCTTTTCCCTGGTTATGACAGAGCAGTGATGCTCTGTAAAATGCTGACAATATCACAAACTACCCCAGTAGGGCCACTAGACTACAACTAGACAGTGTCAGCACTTAAGTCTAACTGACTAGATTTACTATACTTCTGTTTTGGTAGGGAGAGAGATGTCTCACTCTGCTTTTTAAAGGAAAGTCATTTGGTCATCTTAAAATGATGAGAACATCATCACCACAATCATTCAGCAGATGATTTTGTCCACTTATACAAGCTACCACATTACTGCAAAACTGACAAAGAGAACTTTTACCAGCACAACAGAAACATGGGTGGTCTTGTTTGTGGAAAACAAAGAGTGAAAAAGCAATTGCACAACATTGTGTTAGAAACAGTTCCATATATAGTTACGCCATTCCAGGTTTTTTAGTTGAAAATTATTCACTGTGAATTTGTTTTTTGGCTAATACTATTTGTTTTTTCTCGTGTGTTCGCAGGGAGAACCCACATGAACAATCATCTGACGGCAAATAATAATGTTGGTGTCTCTATTCTTATCACTGGCAAAACTTTGTGTTTAATGAAAAAAGTTAAAAGCCTACTTTGTGGCGAGACCTCCTGTAAAGGCAAACTTGGAACAAATTCTGCTACAGATTAAAGTGTTGGCACTCATTTTGAGATAATATATATTTTTGAAGGTGATCTTGAACTTCAGTTCTCAGCATGCTGTATTTGGACATGGTTTCTGTTAGGGCTTGTTGAATAACTCGATAACGATATTACTTGTGATGAATAAACAGATATTAAAGTGTACTCAGTTCTGCCTTTATGCTGCTTTTAGTACTGCTAAAATTAAAAATAAAAAAAAGCCTGTTGAATTAAAAAAAAAAAAAAGGAATTTATTTCCAACATTATTTTATTGAACATTGATCTGAACACAAAATACACCATTAAAAAATAATGATAGTTACATTTTAAAGTACAGTTTTCTACTGATACTCTCTTTTAACTAACTCAAAGTTGATATCACGATGACAATAAAAAAAACATATTGTGCAGCCCTAGTTTCTGTGATAACAGTAACCAGCCTGCTTGCCGACTAACATCATGAAACGGCATCCTGCTGTGTTTATGATTCACCATGTGATCAGAGCTCAGGTATGCTCAGATCCACTCGGGTATTACACACAACCTGATTAGACTGAATGCAATTTAAACTCAGTCTGACTTGGATCTCCAGTTGGGTCTTGGTTATGAAGCACTGAGAGTACCCATGAACACCACTTATCCCAAGCTTCCTGCCAGTACAGATCCATCCAAAAGCCTCTTTCCACAGAAACAAGGGGACATAATAGAGAAGGAAATCCCCAAAAGCCTAAAAAACACTACCACCCGCACTGCTCTCACTTCAATAATATATGTGTTGCATGCCTGAGCAAAATAAATGCTGAAACATAAAAATAGTGGCTTGACCCACACCAGAGTACCATTTTCATCTGAGGATTATTTATGATACTGTAGAGGAAATTCAAATGTAAGTAATGTATATGGATCTGGCACATCCAGTAATAAAAGCCACACTAAAAGATGACTGCAAAAAGAAAATTCCCGAAAAGTGACTATTCTTCCAGGTTCTTATTCCTAGTGATGGCATGTTGACACATAGAAAAAAAAAAATACAGACCACTGACCCACAAAAACTTGTGCGCCCACCTACACACACACGCACACCAATACACACGAATAAATGTGCGTGCAAACACACACTCTCACACATACTCACAAAAGGGGACATGCTCATTGATCTAGAAGTGATTCTAAGCTAAAACAACAACAAAGGACTGAAAAGCACAACCGTGCCCTGACAGGTGTGTATGTGTGTAAATGCATGACGTTAATATCCATGTCTATACCTTTGTCTGTCTACACATTTGTGTGCTTTTTTTGGACTTGTGTGTAGGTATGACACAAGCAAAAGTGTGTATGTACTTGTGTATGTACGCATCTGAGTCGATGTGTTTCCCTGTACGTCCCTCTAGGTGTGTGTTCTGTGTGTGTGCTCCAATTTGGGTCTCGGTATGTGTGTATGGTTTCAGGCAGAACCAGTTCAGGTCACTGACTCGTTATTTGATGTTGAAGTTTTGGCTACAACGAGTGTGTGTGTGTGTGTGTGTGTGTGTGTGTGTGTGTGTGTGTGTGTGTGTGTGTGTGTGCGTGGTTTCTGGAGAGAAGATATTCACAAGTTGTTTTACCTCAAGAGTATAACCTTTTTAAACAAAGCGGTCGATCATTAATCTCTCTCTCTGTCTGTCTATCTGTTAAAAGCTTTAACTTACTCTTGTATTCTAGGTGAAAACCTGCTGCCACCACACTGATGTCACTCTGAAAGTGCAGAAGGAGCTGATTGGACGTTGAGTTGAGGAGGGCGGGAGCAGTGGTTCCTGTAAAAGACAGAGATGAACATACGACAGAATATGAAAAGTAGCATCAAAGCTTAAGTAACAACACTGGGCATACAGGAAGGAATTAAAACCAGATGGTGATTGCAACAAGCAAAGACTTCTGGTGGCCCAGCACTGCTCATCTTCCAGTTCTACCACTGGGCTGCAAATATACTAAATGTACTCTACTGGCTTAATAGCTCTGCCTCTGTATTGTGAACAGACCTCACCAACATCTCTGCTTTGTACAGCACTCCCACTTACAGTCACTCCCTTCAGTAATAATTTATTAGAGTACCACTCTCTAAGAACTTGGATACAATTTAGGAAAAGGTTTGGTCTAAAATTGATGTTAAAACTTTCTCCAATTAACAGGAATTAAATGTTCCCACCATCTCTGATTTATTCTGCATTTAAATTATGGGAAGGACAAGGGCTGCAATCAATTAAAGACTTAAATGTCGACAATATTTTTGCCTCCTTTAATCAGATATCCGCAAAACACCATCTTCCACCATCACATCTTTTCCAATATCTACAAATCTGTGACTTTAAAACACCCCACTTTCCACAAATGCCACATGAATCCATTCTAGATGAGATTCTAGAAAGAAAACCCCGAGCAACCCCCAGAATAAAGGAGTTATCTCTAGAATATATGACATACTCTCAGCCATTAATTGCCCTTCCCTTGATATAATTAAGTCTCATCGGGAAAATTAATTCTCAGAGGATGATTGGAAGTCTACTCTAGAACGAGTCCATATTTCCTCTATTCGCTCTCGACACGGGCTCACACAGTTTAAAGTGGTACATCACTTTCACTTTTCAAATTAAAATCTTTCGAAGATTTATCCTGATTTAGATCCTAATTGTAAATGATGTAAATCACACATAGGCTCTCTTATTCACACGCTCTGAATCTTATGTAGATTCTCCAACTAGAAAATATAAAGTATACTCTTACAGGCTCAACTGACAGATTCTTTAATTTATGGCAGCCATTTTTTATCTTATGTAGACAGACTAAAACTGCACTCCCACACATAGCACAAGGGTCTAGACTTAGTCGGTCTCCTGTTGGACTGTATATGGACTTATTATTTGGATGCATGTTTTATTATTATTTATTATTTTTTTAATTGTGCAATGTCTGTACTTAACCTTCTTTACATTGTTTAATTCTACTATAACCACTAAAATTATTATGATTTAGTAATACTTTCTGAAAAGCTACATTTTTCTTTTTCTTTCTGTCTGTTGTCTGAAATAGCACTGTTGGTGTGATGTTTTTGTGCACAATTTTGTATTAGAGTTAAAATAAATCTAGAAATAAAGAGTAAATAAAGATTTTTCAGCAAGATTCTGACCCCCGTCTTGGTTAAATCCCAAGACCAGCTGAGAAATGATGTGTAGATAAAGTGAGCGACCCCTCGCCCTCCATGGACAGGTAGCATTTTGGTGTCCTTATGTGAAGCAACCCTCACCTGCCCCAGTGAAGCTCAGTGGCCAATATCAGATCACTGTGGTTATAGTGGGCAGCTCCCCGGTGTGCTCTCTGGAGAAGGGCACAGTGGTTTGTGTGTGCGCGCGCGTGAGTGCGCGTGTTGCCCTATGGGCGGTATGTTTTATGTGTGATAGGTGTGTGACAGGTATGTGCTTGGGGCAGGTCACAGGGGAAACTCCACTGGGAAATTGTAAAAGGTTAGATCATTCTTTATCCCTCCCTGTCTTCTTCCTCTCCCCTTTTCTTCCATCCTTCACTCAACCTTGTGGTGAAACTCTTCCCTTCATCCTTTCTTCTCTTCCTTTCACTGACTGCCTGGAAATCAGACACACTCTGTCTTTTTTAACATTTATTATTTATTTAAGATATGTATCATGTCTTTTGTTATTACAACTCATCCATCATAGATCTCCAGTGTATGCTGTATGTGCGTCTATCTATAGTTTAGACCTGTCATATCTAATTCATCATAGATCGTGTGTGTGTGTGTGTGTGTGTGTGTGTGTGTGTGTGTGTGTGTGTGTGTGCACACACATGTGTGCGTGTGTCTGTCAATCTATATGTGTGTGTGTGTGTATCTATAGTTTAGGAGCTGTCATATCTCATCCATCATAGATCTTTGGAGTGTGTGCATGGGTGTCATGGGTGCACAAGTGTGTGTGTTCACATGTGTATGTGTGTGAGCATATTGTCATACCAGAAAATGACCCTAATTTAGGAGCCGTCATGTCTCCTCCATCGTAGATCTCCAGAGAGTCCCAGTTGTGCTCAGTAGCAAACGTCATCACTTGGATCTAAATAGAAAACAATGAAAACAAATGAACATAACAACCAAGTAGCATAGTTGTATATTTATTTAGAAGTGCATATATATCTGTACCTGTATCCCAGCCCCTTCACTGACATGGATCCTCCACAGACAGTTGAGACTGTTTGGGTAAGGTTCAGGATAGCCAGGAGACAGTATTGTACCGCGACGTTCAGTCAAATTGCCACTGCAGGGAACTAGAATGGAAACATAAAATATGAATTCCTTGGCAAGGTTTATTAACTAAATAGCTAACAGATAAGACAGGTTGTTGGAATATTGCTCTGCATACCCTGGGACAATATGGTGTTCAAAATTACCACTACAGGGAGCAGAAGAGAGAAAATATGATAAAGATTGTTTATGGCATAAACTGAGGTGACAGTTGAAGCTGTTTGCAAAAGGTCTGCTCTCAGCAGAGAGAGATTTCATGCAGGTATGCATTTAGTTTGTTAGAACTAATATCAAAATCACAACTCGCATAGTACAGGATGATTCACAGACCGTGTTAATTTTGACAGCTATTTTAAATTTAGTCTTAGTTTTTAGACAAAAATGCAAGTTTTAGTCACATTTTAGTGTAGTTTTAGTCGATGATAGTCTTGCATAGCCAGACTTATCTCCACAGCGCTGCCGGGGGAAAGTCTGGATTTAATGTGCTTTCACTCCTGGATAGTGAAAAAAAACTCCCTGGCCTGTTTGTATTTCCCTAAACCAATCACAATCGTCCTGACGATTGCATCTGCAAAACAGTGTCTGGAGGAAACCCGTTTCAGTGGAACACCTCCACGAAAATGTTGTAAACATATTCTTTGTAGATCTTTACAATCATTCACTGAAA
>JAOVVB010170696.1:0-11442 GCA_028570985.1 Heterobranchus longifilis | reverse complement strand
CATGTGTGTATTTTAGTCCTATGTTCCTGCACTGTATAAACGAGCTGCAGATCAGGAGTCATCAACAGGTCAGAGTCTGATGATGGAGCATTACTGACATATTTTTTTTTTTTTTTATGATTGACAATACGCAGCTATTGAATTATGGCCAATGAGCCACTGTTTAATGCTTATACTTTTCAAAATAAATGAAAACAAATAAAGTTTTTCAGCATTTTTTTTTTGTTTTCCCTGTTGTACCGAAAACTACGCAAACGGATGGTCAAACAGCAAGAATATTTCCAGCTTTAAAGGCAAAAGTGTTGGATTATGGTTAGGTGAGGTTAAAAGGCTGCTGTTGTAGGGTGAGATGCGACAACATTTGTAAAGTGTCTCCTCCAAGATATTCATGGCCATGTGACGTTGGCGTGATTGACGGATTGTTGGTTTCCGAAAGTTACAAAAAGTGTCAGATAAACCCGAAAATTCCAACATAGGAAAGGTGTGATGGGAGGGGGGGGTTTCAGTTAGATGATCTCACAAACATTTCGATTAAAGCACACTGAGGGCCTTGGGGGTAGGACAGTTAAAAGAGCCTGAGCAGCAACATCCACAACGGGTGACCAAACAAGAAACGTCATCGGCAGGAAATCTCAGGAAAGATCTGGACACAGTAGTGCAGTGGAAAAACACAGCAGCAGTACCAGTAAATGCTTAGCAAAAAGAGATTTCCACTTAATGCATGACACATAATTGAGGATTTCCACTTTTTACAGGATTACAGGTAATTGTAATTATGTGGTGGAACTCAGAATAAACAGTAGTTCAGTTTAAGTACAGCAACACTGACGTTCTTCGCAAGTGAGTAAGCCGGATCTCCTCGTGTCAGTGATTTGAAGTAAAATGTGGTTTAGGAGAGAGTGATTGTACCAACGAGCTCACTAGGTATTTTGCAACTTAAACGAAAAAACTTGAGCCAGAGAGAAGTGAAACTACTTTTGGGGTTGAGCTGCTGGAGCAGCTGGAAGGCAGCATGTTCCAAGGTTCATGTAACAGGAAAATAAAAACGGTACTTCCCCATTTTTACACTATATGTAATTTCATACTAAATAAAAAAAGAAAAGTCGGCTGCAGAGGTGGATGGTGGAGGTGCGATATATATAACATGCTGAGAAGTTAGTAATGATGTGTCTCGGTATTTTATAATGTTTGTTTAAATACTCTGTGCCTCCCTGTGTTGGATACAGACGGGATCATTCGTACGGTCATTTGGTGACTAGTAACTCATAATTTCTGCAGAAAACTATATTGATACCGCAGCATCTTTACTTCCTCATTCTGACAATGACACATTGTGACTGTTTCCTGTTTTATTATCATCAGCATTACAAGTTGCCACAGACTGACAAAGAAAGATCAAGGCAAATAACCCAGAAAAGTTAAGCACTATGTCACTGGTGTGTTAATAATTATGAAAAGGTTATGTGGAGCTGACAGATGTATATGGAAATCATTTTGATGTCGCCCTGGCAACGAAGTTCAAAACTCAGGTCTTAAAAAGCAAACTGTTCATGAACCTAATGATAAAACGAGGCTGTAGACCACACGCTAACGTTGAAGAGGAGAGTGACAGAGTGTTTTTGACATTCTCAGTTTACTCTCAGCGGGTCTTGTGATGTGCAGCCAGGCTGGAAACATCACCGGGCTCGAGGCACGGTGTTATTCTTTCTGCCCTGCAGAGTGGCAGAGACGAGCTAAATATCTACCCATAAATTTGACCCGGTGTAGGGCAGGCTGCTGGCAGAGCATCAATAGGGTGTACCTAGTGTGTGCCAGGAAGCCAAGCCCCTTTCACCACAGAACTGCTCATATATCTGACTCTGCACATCATTCTGACCCGCTCTCCACATGATCACAGCACCTGAAATTCAAATCACCAAGTGTATTTTCAGATTGCGGTGAAATGCTGAAAACATAACAGTTCAGTTTTTAAACATGTCTGTCAAATGTATCATGATATATTGGTGCTATTAGAGTGAACAGATATTGCTGGTGCTGCTGGATGTCAAAATGACATGCAGTCAAATTGACTGCATTACCCAGAAACCCAAAGAAGATGTTGCTACTTGACCCCACTGAACCCTGCCTTGTGTTGGTCTGCATGCATTTGTCTCATCTATGTTTATTAAAAAAACACATTGACAATAACTGTTGTCCATCTGCATGTGATTTGATATTGATATCGAATATCGGGCCGATGCTGACTCAAGTAGCTGGATCGGATATCGGTGACAACGGGGCAGATCTATTTAATTCACTTCTATGTACGTACTAGTCAAGCGTCGGCAGTGAGCCGGTGGCAGACAGCATGGCTGGGAGATAAATAAACATGGCTGCCGTGTGGAGATGTCTTCGGAGACATGCAAGTAACTAAATCTGCCGAAAATAACAGAAGTCTTGGTGAACATAGACGACGTATACAATTGTCTGACTTTCTTGTTAAAATGCTTTGTAATAAGACAACATGCAGTTTGTTCAAAGACACTGAATGCTGAAGATCCCGTGTTTTCAAAAATTCTTATCTTCATCTTCTTCACGATTATGAAAAAGTGATTTTTCCTAAACACACCATGTGTTGCCCTCAGTACCGGGGCCGCTCGTTAAGCAGGAGATCGGTACTCGGTATCGGCTGATACCCAAAGCCGAGGGTTCGGTGTCAGAAGTGAAAAAGTCAGATCGGTGCATTCCTAACAATTACTGTGGTAACAATGCAACATGGTGGACCGTTAAAGGCTCATTTATGACCCCTTCATGTGCAAAAACAGATATGCTCATTTCAAACGATGTAACCGTCACTGCCCACATTCTTCCATTCATCCTTTACGTTGGCAATATAAGCAATACATCCACCAGAGGGCAAAAGAGAGTCAAAAAAGTTTCTGACAACAACAAATGTGGTGGATGAGGGTTAGGGTTATTTGTAATATAGTACCTCTTAAGAAAGAGACAAAAGTGGAGGCAGCGTTGTAGATGGCGGTGGTCTTTGAGACCATTAAATACATCGATATAGAAGACATTTCTATATTAAATACATCGCCATTGCATTCCGCCATTTTTTAATTACTAATTGGCTACACTGCACCCAGGATTTCCAGTGGTACTGCTCTGTTTAGTCCGTATTCGTAAGCTTTCGGAAAACATAGAGAAATACAGACGAAATGAACACAGAGTACAGACAGAAAGCTTCATCTGTATACGTATCTAACGTTAAGCTTAAATTAGCCTTTAATCGGACTGAATTGCCATTTCATTTCACTTCATTCATTCATTCAGCCTGAAGTCGTGTCATGTTACCAAATTTCTTAATGAGAGCGGGGGATATTTTGTTTTGTCCTAACCAATCAGTAGCAAGTGACGTATCCAATCTGCCGATGTCATTTTCAGTTGACACTGTTGTGAAAGCAGTTGCTACTGGCAGTTAAAGTAATGTTTTTCAGACAGTCAAATATTTAGTTGACTTAAAAGAAAAAGTGCAGCCACGTTGAAGTGTGTGATTTAACCGTTTTTAAAAGCAACTGCAGGTATTAGATTAGTGTGAGGGACAGAAGGACATTTTCATTATGAATTTCTATTGTAAGAAAGTTCTTACCCTAAAACAATAATGGTTGAAAATCATATTCAAACAAGTCATCATACTGGAGACGTTGCAGTAACTTTCCGCCGCTCATCACTCAAGTTTTATTTGTGTTTTGGCTTTATATGAATTTATCAGTCAGCACATTTCTCTGGCTTGGTAACCTCCCTCAGATTTGGAGGGTTTTATGTTGACAAGACCGCCAACACCATCATGACAAGGCACATGGTGAGTGGGTTGCGTCCAATTTCTTGAGTTGACAAACAGTCACAGTCTTATGCACTTTTCAAAAGAAAGCGAGGGTTGGGAACTATTTTAGCCAATGCAAAACCACATATTTCATACACATTTCTGCCAAGAGAGTAACACAATCTCACATCCCACTGGCAAAATTAATGTTTATGAGTATTTTTAATGGGCTACCTCAGCCCTGAGTTTTTTAAAATTATGCCAGCACTACCAGAGCCTGTGAAATGATTTCACAACTATAAAGGAAGCGTTATGTTCTACCACCTTCCCTATAATTGAGAGCAGCTCCCCTCAGCAAGTCATGGGAGTTATGACAATGATGGAGAGGCCTCATTATTGAACATTTAGTAAATCAGGGCTGAATTTTCTACAGTTATGCTGAAAATGTAGAAACTGCAGCGGTCTAATTACTGACAATTAGGCTAATGCTTATAAGACAACTGAATAGAGACCTTTTTCAAATAATATTAGCTAGCTTGTTTCTGGAGCACCAGATGTAATTTTTCTTGAACATTAGAATTATTGTTATTTTTTCGTATTGGTATTATGTGTAAGGTTACATGAGGATGTAGTTAACCACACTGCACTTTGTATTAAAAGAGACAGAAATATATAAAGCTATTAATATAAAAAAAACAAGGTTTTTCAAGTTGAACATTTTAAATAAAATATAAGAACAGGGCAGTAGGGCTATTGCAGCAGATATAAAAGTGCAAAAACTGTGTAGAGAAATCTACAGTACTATGGATGTAGTAGTACTGCAGCACTACTACATCCGTTCTTAGCTTTCACAATAAAGTAATTTTTGATCGGCAAGCGGATCAGCCATGCAAGTCAAATATCCAATACATGAAATATGTCAATATCGGCCCCCGATATAGATATTGGATTGGATTAGTCCCATCCCTAGCTAAAAGGGTTCTGCACGGATCTAAAACTGAGACCTGACCTCGGCCCGTATGCCTGTAAGACCTAACCGAATGACATACTGCAAACAATTCAGACCCAAACCCGACCTGAGACTTGCAGTTATATTTTTCCTCTCTTCCATCCATCCTTTACTAATCATTAACACACCAGGCTCTGTCTCTTTTGCCCTTCCTACAGGGAGTTGTGTATCTGCAACACATGATATGGATAGATTCAGACTATTGGCACAGTGAGAGAAAGAAAAAGAAATATGTCTTAATAAATTAATTTCAAAATAATCAAAACTAAAGGCAAGCAAATGTAAAATGCTTACTTCCATGTTAAGAACCACATTTAGTTACTTGCTACATAGACGAAGAATGTGAAGACCTGCGATACCTCTGACAAAAGTGTCCGACAAAACATATAAACATTGCTACATTTTTTGTTGCGTTTACAAAAATGTTTTAAAAATGTGACCACAAAATCCACCAACCTATGCCACAATGTTATAACCTCAAAAACACAAAATGTCATGGTTCATACAATCATGTTCCTCTTGGTTCCACAAGCATTCTGCCAACACATTTTTGTTTAAGTTTCTGATTTATTTAGCATAGTACATCATTTTGACTATAAGCCAAAAAACATGGGGAAGTGCGAAAGTATTCGCACTTGTTAGTGGAAAGAGGGGAAGTAAAATGGGGCTACTAGTCAAAACAGGAATCATTCATTTTAATCACCAAGTCCAAGAGACAATAGAGTTTGTCTTGTTGTCATTGGTGCTGAGACAGTTTGAAAATGTTCAGACTTTCACAGCCCATAGTAACACAACAGAAAGAGGCTCAGTTCCTGCTCCTATACTGGCTTTAGGAACAGCACCCTCTGTTTACTATCAAGTTGATAGAAAACAGAGGGTGCTGTATATTATTTTTATTATTGTGCTGATAGTATCAACCCAATAATAAAAATAATACATCTAAATTGCTTTTGACTTTGTGTTTTCAAACTATGGACTGGGAAAATAAAATCTATCTTACTGTGTAGGCCAATGCTACACTACAAAAATAATACAGTATTGTATTAAATTAAAATTATATGGTAAAATGAATAAGAAATAACGCACCTGGCAGGATTATTAAAAGACAAAAACTCAAAAGTGGCAACACATCAAGGGAAAACAAAAATACACTTTTCACTCTCACTTTTCACTTTTCACTTGGGTACTATGCTAACAGTGTCTGAAATTGAAAATCTCTCACAACACATTGTGTGTAGAAGACAAGTAGTCTACTTGCAGTTTCCTGTAACCTCTGCTAATATAGCATAATGTTTTCACTAATTTCACTAAGTTAGCCAACATGCAAATGTCTAAAATATTCAGATAGGCCTATCATTTGAACCCATGGTAAATGGCCTGCATATGAAACAAATGTAAACTTCACTATCTGAATCAATATAATACAATCAACAACAATGCAATGCACGTGTGACACCCGTGGACCCACACTTCAACACTATAAACACAACATGCTGATGGCTGCGTCAATTGAAAGTGGGTTACTCACAGTGCCTGAGGCTGGAAACAGCTGGCTGCTAGGAAACCGCTCCTTAGCAACGGCGGAGAGACGTCTAGTCGTTGCCAAGGGTCCATGTTGGCCAGGGGTGCAAAGCAACGCGTCGAACCGTCCATTGTTGGTCTTCTGTTTTCGCCTGTGTGTATCTACGGGAACGCGCTAGCTAGCGTTAGCACTGCAGCTAGCTTATCTACCACCGTCAAAAGTTGGCTGAAAAGACGCTAGCTAGCGTTAGCACTGCAGCTAGCTTACCTACCACCGTCAAAAGTCGGCTGAAAACATGCTAGTTTAGCGTTAGCGCGGTTGCTAGCTTTACTCGGAAACTATATAATAGTAACTCCAAACAGTCTGTAAAAAAAAAAAAAAAAAAAATGACGTTAACCTCAGCATGACCAGTCCTCCACAGCAGTTTTCCCTCAGCACACAGGTTGACATGTTTGACGGGCAGTCTCTCACTATGGCGATATCTCACACACCTGTGTGAACCTCTGGTCCTGCAGCCAATCACTAACTTTCAGCGAGGCTGCCTGGCTGTGGCTGTCAACTGCCCGCCTGATTGTTTTCTTTAATATATGTGAAGTTTTGATTCATTTTAAAGGGCTAAAATGCCAATGATAAATGACATGATAATTTTGCTAAATAAATAAATGATCTCTTAAATATATGGGAACAAACTGTTTTGCTCATGTCTGTCTTTTTGTCTGTTTACCAGTGCCACAATGCAAAACTAGCATTGCAAATTACTTCAATAAAAGTTGAATGACCCTAATTTAAATTGTGAAAAACATTATTACTATGTAGGCTTATGAGAAAACAAAATCCATGTAGAGCTATGATGGGGCCCAAAAACATGAGACTGCATAGTTTCTGTCCCAAGCCTGAACCACGGCAGCAGTTTTGGGCCCAAGCCTGATTTAAAAACCCAAATTTCCACTGTAAAAACTGCGCACAGCGGTATGGTGCCCATAGGCCTATATTATTGCACACACTGCACACACAAGTTGTACTGTAAACTCAATAAATAGCAATTCATAAGCATTGCAAGTTAGGTTTATTATTTATTGTCACATACATGTATGCGCAGCGTAGTGAGAATCCGTCTCCACATTTAACACATCCTATCTGGAGTGGTGTGCAGCCACTACAGCAGCCATTCTCTATAAATAGGAAAAATGATGACCACAGTTACAAGAGCATTGTAAATACAAATTACAGATATGTTTGATATTCATTACTTTTCTCCAACTACATCTCTAACATTTGCCAAATCACGAAGACATTTTTATAAGGACATTGGATGTGTTTGGGTAGCTGTGTGTTCAGAAATCTTTTCCTCCTGACCCCAGTCAGGTTGGCTACCACGGCCCTGTTTTAGGGGTTAAATCCAGTTGTCGGGAAGATGAAATGTTGCGTCAACGTGAATGGATGTATGTGTACCGCTGCACCCCTGTGAGAGGATCTGGGAACCCTTTATCACCTTCCCGAGCTGTTGAGCAAAAATAATGCCCTCTCTGTTATCCTCATCAGCGGCGCAGTGAGCAAGTCTGAAGGGATATCCTGTTGGCGAAGTAAACGCATTCATCCTGCTTGCGGCGGTTTTGGTGACACAAGATTTACAAAATGTTCCACCCGCCTCCACTTACGTCTTTACAATACTCTGTATATAGAGTAATGGGCCTTAGATCCTCTGTTATTTCAGAAAACAGGGGATTCTCAAAATGGTGCCAACTTGAGCGGGGTTAGCACTGAGACCAATACCAGCAGGCCTGTTCTCACTTACTTTGACAGGCAGGATTTTAAGGACATACATATACTGCACTTTTTGTAAGGAGAGCAAAACATTCTGAGCTTAATTTAAACATATTTATGACCCTTGTAAAAAAAAAAATATATATACACTGAGTTTCACATTTTCATTTCAATGAAAATTAACACCCCCTTTTAGGTTGAGAAAATTCCGTGACCTTTTCACTTTATGGTTAAAAAAAACTCCACCGGAAACATTAAAAAAAAAAACATTTCCATCAAGCTACAAACAAAGGCTCTTTTTCCAATTTCACCCCAAAAAGTAAAGGGGTCTTTAGAGTAATGGGCTCTTTTTTTTTGCCCTTAATGTTACATCATATGCAGCATTAAAATAACAACCTACGTGCTTCAGTGTGAAGGGTAGGTTTAGAAAGCAGATTACTCAACATCCAACTCAATGACTTAAGCAAAGTTTTAAAACCACTATGAAACAATTCTGTGGGCTGGGTAAGGAGGAACCATTAAGTAGTTGAAGTAATTCAAAACATCCACTAACCATAATACACCGTGTGGTTTCTGATTTCTGGAAAAGTGAAGTACTTAAAAACAATCGCATTTGAAACATTTTCATCCTCCTCTTCATTCCTTCCCTCTCTGTGGCAACAAACTTCCACCGTGGGACAAAAATATACCTCGATATTCCTCCGATTGTGGAGCTGTATTCTGCTATCACAGCTTGTCCCTTTTTTTTTTTTTTTTTGTCTGACCCAAACCACGCTTGTGGTGAAGCTCCTGTCATACCAGCAAAAGCAATGACATTAACATCAGAAACCAGAGAGGAAGCCCGGTTGCAGGCCACCCAGGTTTTCCAGGGGTCTGGAGAGCCAGGGAAAGTATATCTTGGACAAGTCACCGGACTACCCTTGCATTTCCTATTATTAATTTTACGCAGGCGACCAGCCCTGCTCTGTAAATCATACCTGTGGTTTAGGAAGGGCCGACGGGTCTCGCTTTTCTCTCTAATTCATGACGAGGTCTGCTCATTGTCTGTATCTGCTTATCCGTCTCGTTATCCGGGAGATTATGCTTGTCACTTTACGAAGCATCGCATGATATAGACCTGAAATGCTATTGAGATTCAGACATGTGACTGTTGGGTTCAAGTTCAAGTGCCCTTCTTATCGCCTTGTTTTTGGCACGTCTGTGTTATTGTAGCATCAGAGCTACTTAAGAAAGGAAACTGTGGCGAGAACTGGCAACTCATAACACCCTTTGCCCTTCACCTTATGCAGAGGAGACACACAGAGAGTGTTACCCTCTCAATTCAATATAACGCAGACACACAAGATTAATCAGCGAGGGTCAGGGAGATTTGTTTTGCAGTGCATTTTCGTTAAAGGTCCCATATTGTAAAAGTGAGATTTCCATGTCTTTTTTAAAAATTATAAAGCAGTTCTAGGTGCGATATAAATTCTGTAAAAGTATCAAAACGATCAATCCACAGAGAAATGCACACAGCCTGTATTCAGAAACTGTGCCGTAAAACGAGCCGTCAGGACTTCTGTGAAGTTGTGATGTCACAACTATACTATCTATAAGTAGAAAGTGCTGCTATAGTGCCAATACAGTCATCCTCAGCTGCAGTGATGGTGCAGAGATGCAGAGAGCGCAGATGCAGAAGACCCAGAGACCAATCAGAGCAGACTCAGATTTTTTGGGAGGCGGTCTTAAAGAGACAGGTGCAAAAACAGAGACAGAGGGTGAATACAGGTATATTCAGACAGACAGGATGAGAAAAATAATCTGTTTTTTGAATATTAAAGCATGGAAACATGTTCTAGTAGAAACCCCAAAATCCAAATATGAGCCTGAAACTGAACAGAATATGGAACCTTTAAGTCATTCTTTGTTTTCTGCCTCTAGATTTGAGAATTTGCTCTTCGTGGGTTTTTATATAATTTTACATTTAATATCTTTGATCAGATAAAACAAGTACTTGAGCTGCTGTTGTGACAGGTGGTTTTCACAATTTTTTTGATGGGTTACCGACCAAACAAGCAATCAATTAATTGAGAAAATAATAAAATAATTGTTAATTGCAGTCCTAGAGAGATGATTTTGTGTCTGCATGTTGAGGACTCAGACGTTTAGCGTTATAAATGGATTATTATTGATCATTTTTGGACTCTTGGCCGAATAAAACATGCATTTTGAAGAAGTCACTTTGGAAGTGTGATGGGCATTTCTCATTATTTTCTGTTTTTTTTTTTGGTTTTTTAAACATTTTATAACCCATGTGTGCCCGCAACTGAAAATTTCAATTTCAAATGGAAGTACAAATCTGAAGAAATGTTAAAAATCGGTCAAAGTTTTTCTTATCATACTATATCTAGTCTTTGGACACATGGGACGACTGTTTTTGCCAAAGACTCCATTATATTTTTGGAAAAAACAGTAGTCCTATTTGTCCAAAAAGACTAGATACAGTATGATAAGAAAATGTACCTAAAAAACTACAAGCAGTATATCAAGTATTTAGTATCTCATAGTTGAATATCAAAGATATGCACACATGGAGTGTAAAGAAATATTTCATATGGAAAACATTAATTTTTTTAAGACTTTGACTCTTGATGAAAGTGACATTTTTTTATATTTTTTTAAAGATGTATGTTAGATAGTTGCCCAAAGTATGGACCAAATTTCAAGACTCGATGAGAACAAATGTTTCCTTATCGTAATAAATAGTTGTACAAATGTGTTAATAAATGAAGAAAATAATGGTCAGATTAGTGAAAAGAATCAGCAGCTGCAGCCCTGCAGGATGATTTCCACTCTGTCTGTCAGTAAAGGTGCAGAACATTCAGCTTTTAACCATCGTGTGATTTTGTGCTGTTTTTTTTTTTTTTTTTTTAATTTGTTGCTCGGAAAAACAAAATGGACTTCTAAAACCGTGCCAGTCTCATCCTGACCGGGTCTGCAACACTATGAGATTTAAATTAAACTTGACTTTTTAATGGAAGAACGTGTAAAAAGTAGAGTTGTTCTGATACTGATACCAGTAACCAGAAATACCTCAGATTCCTAAAATGCTGATATTGGCGAATATGTGAGTCTATGTAATTTAACCCGGACATTTATTTTTTTTTAACTTTAAAGTAGTTTATGTGTGTTCAGTTTCAGTGACCGTCAAACTAGATGATGAGAAAAGTTATAGATAGATGTACTTTATTAATCCCAATTTGGGAAATTATTATGTTACAGCAGCAGGTATTACACACACACACACACACACACACACACACACACACACACACACACACACACACACACACACACACACACACA
>JAOVVB010170685.1:0-11442 GCA_028570985.1 Heterobranchus longifilis | reverse complement strand
ATTTATCGGCTCCAGTATTTATCGGCTCGTGTATTTATCGGCTCCAGTATTTATCGGCTCGTGTATTTATCGGCTCCAGTATTTATCGGCTCGTGTATTTATCGGCTCCAGTATTTATCGGCTCGTGTATTTATCGGCTCCGATCGATCAGCAGTGATGGAAACAGCAAACAGCAGACCATGACTCTCCCAAAAACATTTAATAAATATTCTAGTTGTAGACTTGAACAGCCTCAGGTGATACATTACAGGTCATTATAAATTATAAATAATGATAAAGTAATAATAGTTATAAATTATATAAAAATAAATATAATAAAGTCTCGAAATTACTTAACAAGGCTTTTGTTTTGTGCCGTTACATTTTTAAATTCATAGCAGTTATCATGAAATGTAAAGTACCTAATGTATAAATTAGAGAAGAAAACATGCAGATGTTAATTAGAAGGTATTTCTGTTAAAAATAAGTTAAAATTTTGTGAAATATCAACAAGTAAACTTTAAATTATAGATGATGTTTGGGATAGCTGCTATGGAAATCAATACAATGTTTTTATGGAGCTTTCAAACACACATCATGGTTTTCTTTGGCAGATGAAGAATTGAACTTTTTGTGGCCTTCACACACGTGCACGACAAAAACACAACGTGAAAATGCAAATATACTCACCGGTGAATATTAAAAGGTTCAGAGGACCAAATACTGGACCTCTGTTGTAAACATTATATTATGTAAGATATTCTGAGTTTCATTTAGTACAGTAGTAGTAGTTTATACAGTTGAGTTTATGTCCAGGGCTTTTATTGTGAAAGGTAAGAGTGGAAGGAGTGGATCTGCTATGTGCTGACAGACTGAAGGGACAAATAAAGACTAGAGACTGTATATAAAGACTACCGAGCCTCCGTCTTGTTGTTTTATAATTATAATTATAATAATCCTCATGAGTATAAAACACAACATGCTGTTACTCGCAGGGCAAAAGCTCCAGAAACAGAATTATATCGCTTTTTCGCTGCGTAAGATTTGCATTCTTTGTGAAAGTACTCATGACAAAAACAACAGTTATTAATATACTGATGTGCGAATTAATCGTACGAAAACAACTTTCACTCTCAATATAAACTATTTGTTCTGAGGATTTTTATTTTAGTCAATTACAAAGTAAAGTCTCAAAACGAATCATAAAGTGCAGCCAGTGGTCCCTCACTTTACTCTGCCTTCAGAATTCAGCCCGTCTGGATTTTCAGCAGTGACTCTGACAGAAAGGTCAGCTGCATTGTGTCCGTCTCTATAAAGCGTTTGGCAGAGAGCGCAGGTCTTACTGGAAGTGACTGCAGCCCAGGACAAAACAAAACCTTTTAACACCGCTCACAGCCCAGACCCACCTGGAGGAAGAGCTGCGGTTCTGGAGAACTTTCAACAAGAAAACCTCAAAACAGAAGATCCAGGAATGTGGCTTTGTGTGCTGCTGGTGTTGGTGTGGTGCCTGTAAACAGCAGTTTACTCCACAGTGACGTCATCCTGTTTGTTCCAGAATTCAGCAGAAACCTGAGAAAAACAAAACATGGTGCACTAACCACCAGCGTGCATATCATATATATGTATATATATATATATATATCATAAATACATGAGGAGACGGCACCGTCAGTAAACAATAACTGATGACATCAGTAAACAATAACTGATGACATCAGTAAACAATAACTGTGATATCTACAGGAAATATCACTGACCAAAAAACATGAACCTTTAATTTAAAAAATAAAACTAAATCTCTTTCTTTTTGTCACGTCCACCTTTTCTTCCTCTGTCTCACTTTCTCTTTCTTTCTTTCAAACACACACACACACACACACGCACACACACACACACACACACACACACACACACGCACACACACACACACACACACAAGGGACTCATTGCTGCTAGTTTCTTCTGTCAAAGTGCACCCACTCTGGGATCTGGAGACTGTCAGTGGTGTGTGTGTGTATAAGTGTGTGTGTGTGTGTGTGTGTGCCAGTGTGTCATGGGCCACGGGACTAAGACTTAATTTGGACTCTGAGTGGAGACCTTCAGCTTGACAGACAGACAGACAGCAGTCAGACTTTGAAGTGGCTCTGCTCGTCGGCACAGCGCGGCCACCAGACGGGCGTCCTGCCACCTGTTGATGATCCCACAGAAAACCTCATCAGCGCTCCCGCCTGCTCTGTTGTTGACGCCAGGAGTCGCTGGCCACGAGCCAATGGCTGCAGGCAAACCCACGACACTCACGTTACTCATCTGTGTGTTTGCTGAACAACAGTTAGCCATCTTTAAATTGGAATTCACACCGTGTCGCAGTAAATAGCGTTAAATTGACAGAAATGAGATGGAGAAAGGATTATTTTTACGGGGAACTAAGCCTGAATTGATGCTGCTTTTCTTAAAATTGATTTATTATTTTGTAGGTGGTTTAAGTGATGAGGTCACTGAAGTTCACCCAACACTAAATTACCACTGTATCACTGACTGCAGTGACGGGCAGGTGTTTTTCTATCAGAGCTCACTTCATGATTTTTCATTTGTTTAATTGAGATTTCAGTTTTTTACTTATTTCTATCTTTAATTAGTTAGATTAAGCTGTTTAATATAGCTTTTTAATTCATTTTGGAGCTGAAAATTAGTCAATCAATAGAAATTAATCTGCAGCTGTTTTGATGATTGATTAATTGTTCAATTTGTGAAGCACACACAGTGATTTTTCTCATTTTTATCCAACTTTTTATTTAGTTTCTGTAATTTCTCTCTCATTTGAATAGAACATAATTCTCAGTAAAAGTCCGAACAGTAAAATTAGTGTTTTCAAAGAACACTGCGGTGCATCAAAAGGCACGAGCTGAGGTGAACGTGTTTTTGAACTCATGTAAATGAGCTCATGAAATATTGAAGGCAATACTTGAAATTCACAGCATCCTGAAAGATTTCAGGAAATATGGTTGACAAATTGCTGCAATCTGCTTTTTATCATGCACCTGACTGAAGAATTGAGACAATTGAAATTGAAACAGATTTTACTTATTCATCCTTTCTTCATCCTCCGTTCCATTTTTCTTCCATTTTGCCGTTCCTCCTTTTCCTCTGGCTCTCTCCTTTGTTCTCTCTTTTTTTTCTGCTGCTCTTTCCTACAGAGTGTCAGAGGTCTTTGGACCATCTCTGAGTGTCTGACTGACTTCGTGTCTTTCTGTGCATGCTCTGTGTGTATGCTGCACTGTGCATTAAAATACTATAGTCATTAAATCTTGAAGTGTTGAGTAATACTGGTCCATATAGCGGTTTTTGGTAAGGAAAACAGGAGGAGTTGTTTTCCTTGATACATCTACTTCAATACTTTAGAGTTTGCAGTATTTTTGACTAAGCATTCAGCATCTATAATAAGAACAGTACAGAACATACTGTTACATATTCCTACTGTAATATTATTTATTATTTATATTTTGGAGTTAATTACGCCACCTGTGTTTGGAGCTTTCTTCTCACTTGTACATATACTTTTGCGTTGCTCTTGTTTTTGGTCTTATTTTTGTTTTATGTATACTTTATTGTCGATGTTACACGGGCATACACCGATTACATTACTTGCCCACTGCCCCCACTGCTTGCTTTTTTTAATAGAAATAAAATGCATTTAGTTAGTTTTTGCGTATCAGCTCCCACCTTGTGTCTGCTCCGTCCAGCAGCAGCACAGAGGAGTCAGATTTAATTTTCACTTCACGTCAAGACGATGGCGGAGGAGTTAGTGTCAAAGTAGTCTTGCGTAGCCAGACCCAGGAGGTCTGTACTCTGGTATAGTGGAAAAACTCCCTGCCTGTTTGCATTTCTTTAAACCAATCACAATCGTCTCGCTGCGCCCCGGCTGCAGCGACGGGATTTTGAGAACCACACGAAGGGGAGGAGGAACTTCCTCCCGGCGGAAGTATAAGGCTTACATAGCAACCCAGACTAGTGTCAAAGTGAAAAGCAAAAGTGAAGAATCAGATCATTTATACCATGTATTTATATCATCTATAATAGATTATCAGTGTGTTTTCTTGCAAGATTCACAACAGATACTAGATCGCGAGCCTACCACGGAGCTCCACGCCGCTATGGTCTGTATATCATATCGTTTATAATAGATTGTCAGCATGTTTTCTTGCAATATTCACTGGCGGCTCACAGAGAAAATATACCAGAAACTAGATCAGGAGCCGACCGCGGAGCTCTGTGCCGCAATGGTCAGACCAATTGGCTCTGTGCATATAACTGTAGTCTGCTGACTTCTGAACATCAGATTTATAATTTATTTAGAGTCTATGGTTAACACGGGCACTGACGGGGAGCGGGCAGCACTGAGGGGCTTTCAGAATGGGCCGTGCAGCATTGTGGTGTAAGCCGTAACACCGGTGTTGTCACAAGTTTATTAACCGGTGGAAACATTTCCTCGCCGTGGCATCCCTAATAAGAAGCTGGTCCAAGGTCGGACCATCTCATGGCTTTCTTGGACAGAGTTTAGCTGCTCACTCTAAAACTCCCAGCCTCAGATCTGATGACTTTCTGATGACTTTTTAAACTTTTCTGTTATGAGCTCCCAGGCACTAATTAATGATAATTCTACTACTTTTATATTTGAATTTATATATAATAAAACTAAATTCCTTTGCTTTTTCATGTTGTCCCACTGTGCTGTTTACTATGCTGTTAAATTGCAGCAGATTTCTCTTTTAATGAAAAGTACATTTTTGTATTATTTACTTGCATTGTTAAGCACTCCCTCTTGTTGCTGCTGCTGATACTTTGGTTTGAGCAGCATGAAACCGCTGTTCATTTCTGCATCTTTAGCTGGAAATTCCCAAGTTGGGTTTCTACAGTTTTACCGTTGTGCTTAATTTAAAAGATCCGCTGCAAGCTACTTTGTGATCGTGTAACTAAAAACGCATTCGGCAATGTGTTTGTTTAATGTAAGACTCCCTGACTTTGTCTGTTATATAAAAAAAACAACTGCAGAGACCTCGTGCACAGCGGCGCTTCTCTCCTGAGTGCCAGCTGGTGCAGGATAAACCACAGTAAACCAAAAAATTTGCAGCACCAGCGCACACCATGATATCAGGATTGACTAGTAAACTTTATAACTTTGTAAACTAAACTTTGTACTTTATGATATTTATGGTATCTAATGATAATGCATGCATCCTCTGTTGTACTCTGACATTAATTGCATCTCATTATCTTATGGAAATGTATATTAATATCTTATTTTGTACAGTAGAAAATAGTAGTTGCTGTTGCCCATTATTGTTGATGTTTTGAGGTGTGTTTGTATTAGGGATAAGCACCTTATTACTTAAAGGCTCTGGTGGTAATTAAGCATAGAGCAAATCTAATGAAGCAACATGCAAAACATGTAGTTCTCTCCTTCTTCAATTCAATTTTATTGGTTTACCACAGTCTATTATATACCTAATCTATCACCCGTACTTCCTCAAATAGTGACCGGGGCTTTTATTTCCCTGAGCTGCAGAGTGTACCAGGCCTTTATTTGAAGCAGGCTTGTATTAGAGGCAGGCCTTTATTTCTAATTCCCTCTGTTTGTTTGGACAATAACACTTTAGATGAGTAATCCAGAACAACAACGTGTTGAAAATAGCACGATTATAGTGTTGAATTTATTCAATTAAAAGCGATGGAAACAAGGGCTGCATGATATGAGGAAAATATGCGATAACATTGAATATTGCGATAACGATATATCAAATCAGTTCTGCCTTTCTGCTGCTTTCAGTAGTGCTTTCAATATTGCTAAAATACAAAAGTCGACTAGTCAGACTAAGAGTTCTTTTGTCGATTAGTCGTTTTTTATGATTTTTTTCATGCTGAATGAATGAACTGAAACTTATGAGCTAATCTCTGGTAAACACATGATTTAAAGCAGTGCTTTTGCATGATTCTTTGTGGACAAACTTACTTTTACAGATCTGTCGATTGACTCAACTAATCGATTAGTCGACATAATCGCAATGAGTCGACTAAGAATTTCTTTAATCGACGACAGCCCTACAAATATGACAGCCACCGGTAGTTTATCCACCCTTGTTTTTCCCCTGGCCATTATATGAGGCAGGCCTTTATTTGTATTCTATTTGACTCCTGGCCACTTGAGGAAATAAGGTATTTAAAAACAGTCTATTTACTGAAAACCAATCTAACAAATCAACATAATTAATCTCCATGTTTCCAACCTAAAACATTTCTAACCTCACTGTCTGTTCACTGCTGTTCAGAGAAGTTAGAAAGTTTTCTGACAGTGAAAATGCACCTGCTGGTTGTTGAGTTGTTGGTTTTATTTCAGGCATACAGGCAATGCTGCATCATTCTGTGTGTCATGGTTAGTTGTGTTTTAGGTGTTACACCACATCTATGCAAGCATGTATCCTTCTCTCTTATTCTCTCCCCTGTCTTGCTTTGTTTGTCTCCCTCCCTCTCTGTAACTCTCTTTCCGCAAATAATTCATAAAAACGCTGTAGAGCTGAATTTTATTAGCTGATTCAAAGTTTTCAACAACTTTTTCCCTCTCTCACTCTTCTGTCTCTCTTTCTCCATCTGTCTTCTCATTTAATTTCCATTTCAAATCCTGCCTCTTATTCCAGAGACCCCCCGAGACAAACTTTTTTTTTTTTTTTTTACATTTTTAATGGTTTGCTCCCCATACAGGGACATTCTCTAATATTAATTTCTCAGCCTTTAACCTTACCTGTAACCATCCCTTATCTTTACCGAACTCTCTTTGTAACCCCCCCAATCTCAAAAGAGGTGCAGCATTTCATCTTGGGAAGATAGAGGAAAAACATTGCACGCACGCATGCACGCATGCACGCACCCACGCACACGCACACACAGCCCAAGGCCGTAGTAGTAAATACTCGGTCAAAGCAGCAAGGTGACAGAGCAGTAGATAAATTCACCGGCAATTTGCTCAAAACTTGAATGACCTACACACACACTACATGATGCACGCACGCACACACACACGCACGCACACTTGCAACTCTCAACACATTCTCATAAACGGGTCGTATAATGAACATGAAAATGTATGCACAACAGTTCTTAGATATAATATGTGTTCTATTATATATGTTATATATATAATACATGTGCCGGGCGCGTGATAGACACGTCATCAGTGTTAGCGTTGTGAAAAGGGACTAATTCAGTAGGTTTCGGCAACAAAAACAACTTGGTATGGCTAGTACAATGTTTGGCATTAAAATTCCTACTTCTGTGTTCCATTTTAAATACATGTGCCGGTCACGTGATACACAAAATCTCGAATTCTGGTCTCTTGGGTGAGTCCTGTGTCCTGTGTGTGATCGAGCCATTTTGATTTTCGATTAATCGTTTAAGTAATTTTTCATGCAAAAATGTCAGAAAATGCTGTTTTCAGCCTCTCAAATATGGAGATTTTATACTTCTCTCTGTTTTATGTCATATCTACAAAACAAGACATTTAAAGACATCAAATTGGACTTTGAGAACCTGGGATGGACATTTTTCACTGTTTTCTGACATTTTATACCAAACAATTAATTGATTAAAAGAATCTGCAGATTAACGGATAATGAAAATAACCATGAGTTGCAGCACTGATACATGTAGATACCTGCTGACTGTAGGTACATGCTTTCTCAGACACACTGTATGAATACACACAACAAAAGGGAGCAACTGTAAAGAATAAAGAGTCACGAGTTTGGAAGGTTGTGCATAATAGAAAACGTGCTGTGAGGAAGATGGATCAGCAGAATATCAGAACTTTCGTCATGAGCTACGAGCCTTTACTCTTCATGTATTTATTGCCGTGCAGTAACCCTCCGACGCTCTGATTGTTGCACCAAGGTGAGTGTTGCTCACTGAGAGCTCAAGGCCGGCGCTGTGCAGCACCTGGACTGAACTCATGTCTCAGATCATCATTTTTGTTAATCTTTATTGCTGTGTTTCGGGATTTACAGCTAGGGCCCAATTTTAGCCGCACAGCTCCGGTAGATTCCGTCAGCAATCTGTCTTTGGAGGACAGCAACTCTCGGTTATCTGCATGGAACAGGCTTTCCACTCCAAGAGACAGGGCTTCAGAAGGAACAGGCTTTTAGATTGGTCTGCATTTACATAAACACTGGGCATCGTTGGAAACAGTGATGGCACACTTTCTTCTCTGCATGAAGAAGAATTTTGAATGCACATCTGTTTTCAGACCACAAATATTTACAGTACAACATGCCAAAATAAATCAAATACTTATTTTTTCCCCCCCTGAAATCTGGAAAAGAAGAAAAAAGCTAATGAGGGCGTAGAGGGTAAAGACGTGGTCAATTGTGCAACATTCTGGGCACATTTTTACTCAAGACGTGCTCATTAAGGATGTTGATCAGTCTGTTGTTTATATTGCTGCTTAATAACTTCCCCAGACTGCCGCTCGCACATCTACCTCAGTAATTACTCAGGTTCAATTGTCTCCTCTCTTTTAAAATAGGGATATAAACCCTTGATGCCAGATGTCGGAAAAAACAAACAAACAGCTTAACCGAATGCTAGGTTGAATAACGTGAGTGTAGCAGCATGTAAATCCATTTAACTTTTCATAAGCGTCTCATTAGCCAGAACCTTTATGTTTTCAGCACATTCATCCTCATGCAGCGCTACACATGATATCAGAAAGTCAAGTAGGTTTTTGATTGTTTTAAATTCTTGCTTGCTGTTATTTAAGTGAAATGGAGGTTGGGGCCCATTTCAAGTAACAATACTGGACTTATCTGTTTTGTTAAATCTCGAAGATCTCAGTTTTGTTCTCTTTGGTGGCAACAATGTGATGAGCAGTAATTGCAGGGGTGTTTTTGGATCTCACTTTCACTTGTTTTGAAGTTCATCGTCTGTAGTCGTCGCTCTTTTCTTTGGTTGTTCGGCCGTAGTAACCATAGTTACTCGCAACGCTGGCAGAGACACGCTGGCTTTCACACAAGTGAGCTGAAGAGCGAGTCTGTTGCGTTAGCTCCGCCTACCCTCTCTACCCGCTATCAGCACTTGGGATTTTTCCCGGGAATGTCGCCACAGAAACCTGCAAATAATAATAAATAATACTGCAAATAAACAAAGGTAAGGCTTTCATCAGTGGGCCATAGACTCATTCACCATTGAGTTTCCTCATTCGCCCATAAGGTGGGTTATGATCGTTTTGTTATGATCGTCTAATTCTTCTTCTTTTCTTCTTCTTTGCAAACCAGCTAGCGGTGCATGCAGAGTAGTTACTGGATGTAACCCTGGTTCTATGAGTGTGTACAGAGCTTTCTACATACAGAAACAACACAGCTTGCTGTGTGTACAGGGCGCATGGTCACTTTTTTCGGGCAGCATGCGCACAGACTGCATAGGGGTCTGCGGTAAGGTCGTGGTCATGGGTGATGACCATATTTACCTCACACGCACATGGACTCGGAAAGTATAAAGTGGCCTTTAGACAAACTTTTTATTTTATTCTGTGGTATTACCAGGGTTAACAAAGATGTGCAATATTTGATTAGCTGTGCAATATTTTTCAGGGATATTGCAATGATGTTTCATTTAAAAAAAATATTTTTTAATGTTTTGAACGAGTGATCTGAGAGTGTTTTTATATTATTTTATACTACTGTGATGAGCTCCCGCAATGTCGTTGTATCTTGAATACAATGACAGTAAAGGCATCTAAATCTAAATCTGTACTGAGTATTGCTGATCACCTTATACTGTCTGTTTTGGCCTTGGAAAACTTAAAAACATGAATTATTTCAATCTCCATTCATCCGATCTCCCGTCAGCCTCCATCTGGGGTTAATGGCCTGTCATACAGTAAGAACATGACCTTCAGCTCGGTAATCACTACTTTGAATCTAAATTGTCACGATGCTGCTGTGATGCTCACATCATCGTCTGAAGCCGCAGGAGGCATGCCACACGTGCAGTTAACTGGGTTAATAAAAGAGCATGCTAATTAACGTTTGCCTCTAGTGAGAGGAAAATGAGAGTTTTAGGCTCATTATTTGGATGAAAACAACCCTCAGAAGTCACAGGGAGGGGATTGGGTGAGTTTTTGGATGAACAAAGTGCAGGACTTTGACACCAAAGCCTGGGATTTACCGAGTTCCACGTGTTGTTGGATGCGTACTGAAACAGATGGTGAGAAACGGAAACAAAGTCGATGCATCCTGTCTTGTGCTTCAAATGTTGACTTTTATCCAAGATTCAAAGTGCTTTGAGTTGCCTAAACATAAGCATAAAAATGTTAATCATCCTTTTGTTGTGCAGGAAACAAATGTGTACGTTGGCAGTGAACAGCTTGAAGATATAATTGCTTGCTTATGTTGATTAAAAATGTAATCCGGGCAGCGTCACATATCCTACAAAATGTATTTGCTAATGCTAATTAGTTTTATATGAACAGAATTTTTATGAAACAAGGTTGAAATAATTCAGGATTTTGTATAAGAGGAAAGCGGGACAATATATGAAAGCATAAGAGACGTGGCTTATTGTAATAAAGTAGTCTTCATCATTAAACTTGATATTCAGTATCTGTTAAACTGCTGTCGTTACAGCAGTTGGTTTCTCTTACGCCTCCCGTCTCTCATTAGCTGCTGTAACTTCACCATCTTATTTCATTTTTATTACTATGCAAGGTATGAAGTATCAGCAACTCACGGTTCTGTGTGAATGCAATACAAAGAAAGAATACAGAATAGATGTTGAATACTAGCGAGGTAGATGATGGGAGAAGGGCAAGGAAATTCAGAGATGGAGAAAATGAGAAAGTGAAAGAGAGAAATAGCGTGAGTGCATGTTTTCCATTTTAAACTATCAACTCCACATTTCCATGAGGTCGGGACAACATTTGACTTTGATACCGGGCCGTCTTTGAAGCAATTTGAAATGTTTTCCTCTGTCACGTAATGTCAGCTCACACATGCAGCTGAAAGCTTGCCTCTGAGAGAACAAATTAATTTGGTTTAGTTTATTTATCTGTGCAGCTGAGTAGGCAGTGGGGAAAGATTGTGCCACACAAAGCAAGCAAAACATAATACAAGTTCAATAATTCAATTAACCTTTCCACGCTCAGTGTCTCCTTCTTTTCCAAGTATTCTCTTTCTCTTTGGTAATACTGTAATTATCAAACTAAACTGGAGATGAAACACAGCAAAACATTTGCAACTAGAAGGGCACTGCAGGAGCGCAGAGCCATGGCCGTGTCCTATCTCGCAGTGCTAGCCAAGGTGAAAAATTATTTGTGCATCCGCTCCGCTCTGTGATTCAGATCAGCTCAGAAACATATTTTGTTCTTAGATGGGTTCTTCCTTGACCCATGCTTTCATGAAAATCAGACCAGTTGTTTTTACG
>JAOVVB010170674.1:0-11442 GCA_028570985.1 Heterobranchus longifilis | reverse complement strand
GAGCTTCGGGTGATTGTCGTTGCACCATGTGACGAAGCTCTTTATCAGTCCTCTGTACTCCTCTGTAAAAAATAAGTGAAACTCAGTGAAGTCAGCATGTTTATCACAGGATATTATCTGGATATAACTTCCATTACACAAAAAATGCACTTAATACCTTGTTATTAAATACCTTCAACGTCTTCACTACTGCATATATTATTTGAGTCTGGACAGACATGGATGTAAACTGCAACTTCACTGGTCGGCGGAGGCGTACAACGCTGGGCGGTAATTCTAGCTACATACTGAATCTTCTTATTGTATTTATTAGAGCTTAACCTTTGAGGATACAACTGTGTGGTTTGTGTGGTTTTGCATGTGAAAAGAGTCACATGGCCTGTGGAATGTAACTGTTTGGTCTGCAGCGTTCAGAGAGGCTGCACAGAGAGGTGGTTGGATGTCCGTGCTCTGTTTTTCAGGGCTGAATTCAACCTTTTTGATTCAAGAAAAGAGATATTTATAGGGCGGAGAACCTGCTTTTACTGCAGGAAATCTTTAAGCAGCGGTCCTCATTGCTATTACATACTGCAGCAGATGTTTTCCAAACTGATGGAGAGAGCGAGGCAGGCTCAGGCTCCAGCCCAAAACGCCTCGGTGTGTATAATAATCTGAGAACGTTCCAAGAACGGCCTGTTCTGTCATCTACGATGATTGAACTGTTTGCTTTAAAGGAGACGCGCATGAGCTTCAGCCAGAAATGTTCCAGAGGAATATTAATATTCTCCCCAACATATACAGGCAACTTTCTAATATGCTGCACAGCCGCAACAAGACGATGCAGCATCCTGTACACACTGTGTATACATGCCTAAGTTCTGCGGGCCGCACCCACTTTCTCCAAATTAAAGCCAAAACTCACATCTTTGGACGCCCATCCTGGCAAAATGTTAGCAGGCTTTGATATGCTTGCCCTAAATACAAATTTATTGTTTCATAAATCAGTTCATGATTTCATAAATTACATCATGTTTGCATTAATCAATAAGCTTTTGTTATTCACTTAAAACAATGCGTGGTGTTTTATGGGACGGAGGGATTTAGAGCAGCAGGAGAAAAGAGAAAATAAGTTTGGCTGACTTCGTCTGTGATAAGCATTGAAGGGAGCCAAACTTATTTTCAGCACAGAATTTAAGTTCAGTTTTGATGTTTTTGCTGTTGACTACACACCACACACAACCTGCCTCTGTTCAGCAGAAGAGGCAGGTCGCTGGAAGGCCCTTTGTTTATCTAAGAAGTCAAATGAAAAAGAGTTCTGTCATTATAACATTGGTCAAATTCATTTCTGTCAATCAAATAGATACCTGTGAATTATAAAACCTGTGTCTAAAACATGTGTCTTTTGCGCGCGGTCGTCATGTCAGTGAAATTAAAATGTTCTAAACGCACACTGAGCACGGTCAGTGGATCCGAAAGGCAGCTGACGAGAAGCATTACATCATGCATGACGTCTTTGAAAAGTACTTTCTCAGGGAAGCATCGTATTAGTAAGCAAGTCGGCCGAAGGAAGCCACCTGGATAATAACGGACATTTCCAAATTCAAGCTCATCCGTCATGAATTTAACCAAACATTATCCAGCTGAGACCGGCTTCATCTCACACGCTGTTTACACACTAACGGACGCGCTTCAGTTACAATCAGCTCAGTGTGAGGGAGAACAGCGACTTTTACAAAAATCTTGGAATAAGTTGCTTATTTATTTATTTATTTATTGTCAGGATTAGACTTCAAACATTGATTGAAAGATGAATTCAAATGTTTACGTTGTTATTGTTTTCACCTTGTGAGTCTGCGTGTGCTTCATCAAGGCAGAATATTATTATTATTATTTATTTGAGTACTTTGCTAGGTGTTTATATGTCTGCGGACAGATTTTGTCACCGCGATAGTGTCACAACCGTGGAAGATACAGTCATGAAATGTTACAGGTGTGTAGTTGACATCAAAATGAAGACAGAGTTCAAAGATGGGTGAGGTCTGAGCAAGGGCGGCAGAAGTAAGGGGGGGTAGGAAATAAGGAAGGGGCCCTTGGCGCTGCAGCTGGAGTGATTCCATCGCAAGGTGGTAAGCAGTGATGTAATACATGTAGGTTGGTGTGGTTGATTGAACCCATATTGGCATTGTTTGCACTGTTGGTTTGTTTAAACTACAAGAAACATACAGGTTTTCCTCCCCTTTTAACACTGGTTTCCATGTGGTTGAGGCATCTTGTCCTGTTTGTTTCTGATTCCTTCCTCCTCACATCATTTTGATTGTTGCATCTGAAATTAATTAGTGCTTTGTAATTAATCACAGCAGTTTTTGCTAGGGCAATGAATTCCCAGCGCATAAGATATTGTCACTGTAGTACAGAATATATTGCTACTTTAATCATGATACACCTAAAATAGACACTTGGGAGCAGCAGCTTGTTTTGCCAGATTAAAAACCTAATTTGTCTAATTTGCGCATTTCCTCCACGGTGGTTGGAATTTACCGTTCACCCCACTTTCTTACAGTTGTTGTCACTGAGAACTTGTAAAGCTTTCCGTAGCGTACTTGCACGGCACATAGGCAGTTTACAGTGATAAAGGCGGAAGATTTACCACTCTCAATTTTGAAACCTAAATGTTGGCAAGTATGATAGAGTGGCATCCACGACTAGCTTTCACACAGAGGAGAAATACGTCTCAGGAACTGGGCTTTTTTTTTTAATGCAACCTGTAACCCCAAGAATGTAGTTAGCTAATGTAATGTAATGTAAGATTCTTGGCCTTAGAAGTAATGCTGGGTTACCGGCACAGCAATCTGCAATACCGTACCCGCCCCCCCGCAACCCGTCAACATGAGATCTGATTTAATTTTTTGTGTCAATAATACATTTGTTTGATTAAGTTAATAGAAATTAAGATAAATTAACAAAATATCACAGAGCATAGAGGAGGATCAGCAACCTTTTCGCTGTCCTGTGCCAATTTACAATATTTATTTATTTTTTCTTCTAATAATTAATTTATTTACTGCTGCTGCAGGTCTCCCGTCTAAACGGACCAAGTTGCTTTGCAAAGCTAAATACAGCTGCACTAATACATAACTTGTAGCCTAATATATTGTAGGCTTAGGTCATACTTTAATTCTATCTGGATAGAAGAAACGTGCAATGCTAGAAACGTACTTTTGCTTTGCCCAGAAGTTAACAGTTGTGCCATTTCAACGAGGTCTCTCCGGTGTGTTCGCTCGTATCCTTTCACAAACTTTATAATCCAGCCTTGAACTGCAGTGTGATTTCGGAGACTTTGTAAAATACGTCTATAATGATAAGTCCTGAGTGAATGAGTTGTTGTTAGCCCGTCCATTAGCACTCCCACGATGAATGACAATGACCATGGATGTATAAAGAGACAATATTGACATGTGTTGTGCCAAAAATTGATTGACATCTGCAGGAGCACGCACAGTTACTGTTAAAGATGTATTGCCCCATTTATTTACATCCACAGCTGCTTTTAAAGGACCAGAAATTAAGACAAAATAGCACCCGTGAATCACCAAGCGGGTACCTGACTCTGTTTCAGGTTATCCTTATAAGCTATTACAGGAGAGGTACCTAATATGTAGCATAAGTTCACAGGTCATTGTTTTTTTTCATGATTTATAGACAGGAAAGAGTAAAGACGTTTATACAGATGGACTCTTTGAAATAAAAAGGAAGCACATGTTTATCCTACCCATATGCATCACGATATGATAGATGATAGATGGTAGTTGTGTGTGTGTACAGTATGTGTATTGTGTTGGGTTAGCTGCATGTGTTTCACATATGAGGCTCTGTGTCGGCACTCGGTTAAATAAGGAATGTGTGATACAGACTGTGTAAGCAGTCAATCTCTCCTCTCAGCGCACATCGTTCACACATACAACATTCAGTCTGGACACGTCTCTGCACCTTTAACCACTCTGACGAGACCACCTACACCCCCCCCCCCCCCACCTCCCTTAATGTTTAGTCAGCAAGCTAATGAAAGTGTTATCTGGGTAAAGAGGAAAACCACAACTACCCACTCAACTCTGAGCTATATTGCATGATCAGCTGAGAAAGTTATCCAGTGGTGCACACACAGTGCAGGAAAACCTCAGGAAATGGTGCCGTAAACTTTCAAACACACGACAAACTCTGCAGAGTTTTAAGAGTTTAAGGAGGATTACAGGAAACAGTATAATCTGTGTGTCTCTGATATTAGATATCATGCTTATTGTAAAAAAAAAAAATATATATATATAAAAACGAACAAAAAAAAACTAGACGCGAGTGTGAAAGCTAGACTTGGCATTTGTACCAAAAATGTGTTTATTGCTCATTTCTTTGGCTAAAGCTGCTAGTCTGAGGAACAGAAGATTTTGTGAAGATTATGTGTTCCCTGCTGTATTTCTGAGGCTCGTCACCGTAAGCTTGTGGCCGTCACTATTTCTGAAATTGTGTTCAAAAAGTAATTGCTGCCATCAGTAGAAAAGTGTTTTTACTGCAGTGTATAGTGATGCCTTTGTAAATGGATGTAAAGGAAATAGAAGACAGCAGAATCAGCATCTGTGTGTGTGTTTGTGTGTGTGTGTGTGTGTCTAATGAGAGAGCTGGAGGTCTTAGACTTGCTTGTAAACAGGCTTGTAAATGAAAGTAACGGCTTCCTCAGTCAAAACCACATGTACCATACGAGTCTGCGTTGGATTTGATTTCTCCGCCCAGCAACAAACAGCCTCCCCACACAGCTGGGAGGTCTGAACTTACGCCTGCATTAGTTAATTTTCTTGGCCACTTGGGGGCAGCGCAACAATCTGTGAACACAATATTGACATATTATGACATAAAGTTAATATAAAGAACGTCTTAGCAAACTGTTCAGCTTGGTCTCACAGAAAGACGTATGAACAACACGTCAATTTGTTAAGTCATTTCGTGTGGTGTCACAGCTTTTTTTTTATTATTGCTTTTGCTTCACATTTTACACCATGTAGTCACGAATTATGTTAACTTAACCATTTATTACGTAACTTATGTTGATTACACAACTTGGGCTCCGTAATTTACATATATGAGTTAATTTACTTAAAAAACGTCCTTATTTTAACCCAAATAACAATGTTTTTCCTAAACTTACCCACCTAATGTTTTTGTCTTAATTTAAGTTTTGTTTGAATTCACACGTGTAAATGTGGTGTCACGCGACAAGTAGCATGCTATTTATATGCTTTCCCATGAGATCACGTTGACCTGTTGCCTATTTCCACAGTATACGTCTAATATTCACTCTTCTTTTAGCTCTGTTTTGGTCTCCAACAGTTGATGTTTAGTTGCTATGTTCATGAGAGGGAACAAAAACAACGAAACTGATGAGCATAAAATCAAAACAAGCTGAAAGACTCTAATGCTCCGTAGAGATGAGGGGGAACTGCAGGTCATAGCTGGATTCTTACAAGTAACCCTTTTCACATTAAATATAGTAATCTTGTTAATATAGAAATATTGATTAGCTTATAGCTGAACAATTAATCAAATTTTATTGAAATCGCAATATGGCCTACTGCAATTTTCAAGACGCAGGAGGCGCAATATTTGTTAAAGTTGAAATATGTGTCAAAATACCATTTTTATTTAAATATTGTGGTGCTGCAGAGATGTCCCGGCCTACACAACGTATTCTACAGACTTAAGAAAACATCTTTGTTAGTACAGATCCTCACAAAAAATCAGGCCGTAATTATTTTAATAATTTTTCAATTTAATTTTTCAAATTCAATTTTATTAATCAAAACATACGGAAGCCCTGAGAGGTAAGCAAGACTTTTTTTCTCTGCCAGGTTTTTTTTTCTAATCTATGTATTATAAAGTTTAAAAAAAATGTATGTATTTATTTTTTTATTTTTTAGAAAAACTGAGCCTGAAAAAAATAAATAACCCGTTTTCACATTTGAAAAAATATATAGAAAAATGATTCTGGCAAAAAAAAAAGATCTTGCTTGCCCCTCACAGCTTCCGTAAAAATGAGAATAATGATGCAAAAATTATAATACCTTAAAAAAAAAATTGCAAATCATACCACAATTGCAATATCGTCAAAATAATCGCAATTCGATTTTTTCCCCAAAATCATTCAGCTCTAGTATAGCTTTAAAAACTGACAAAGTAAACAAACATAACAGCAAGTCTTACCCAGGGCCCAGACGTCTGAATCGGGAGTTTTTGGTGGTTGCAGCATTTCATATCTAACCTGCGTACTGTAGATAGTGTTGTATTAATGGGAGAGTCTGAGGGCAGAGGGATGTGATGTGTTGGGGACCAGAGCTCCTCGATGTTGCTGTTATGACACTGCAGGGAGCTTCACTGCAGCTTGTTTTGACTGATGGTTTCCAAGGCAGAGTTTAGTTCAGAGGAGAGGAATGGTGCAGAGCTTTAATGACTCCACCAGTCAGAGTTTTGTTCCGTTTTTATACGGCTGCAAAGATAATCCCCCTGGCTATGACGCTTTATTAGAAATATTTTGTAAACTAACATGGATTACTGTCTGTCTTACAATTCAAGTTTTATGAGAAATAACTCGAACCAGAAATAGAAGGAGCTACTTTTTTTTTATAGATTAAACTGATGTCTACCAGTTTTTATTTTTTTATAATTTTATTTTTACACTTCATTTAGATCCTTTTAGCTGACCAAATCAGTGAACCCAGAAGTAGCGATGGAAAAAATGAAATTAGCTATCTGCTATTAACCACAGTGACCAGCTCAATGCTTTGTGGTTAATGCAGCTAAAGCACGCTCAGTCAGTGGTTCAGCCCTGCTGTGATGTGCCAGGGTCAGGGTGACTCTCAGGTGCTCACATTGTGCCATCTGGCTCTTCAGTTTCTCCTCATTCAGCGTTAACACCTGCCAGCTGGCAGTTCCTGAAAACTTGCATTAACCAGCCATCTGTGTGTTCTCAGTTGGTTAGAAAACACTGTTGAGTGTTCACCAATCTCAGAACCCATCGGCTATGGTCCTTTTTTTTTTTTTTAAAGACGATTTAGCCTCTGGGGGCAGCGGCCAAGTTTTCTGGGTTTCTGGTGTAGCTTGCTTTACTCACTTAGATGTCCGGCATGATTTTCGGGGCTAAGACTTCCTCTTCCGTGCGCCGCTCTTTGTTTACAGTCCGACTAGCAACTTGAGACGCAAGAATGGAGTTCTTTTTCAAAGGCAATTGTGTAATCCGATTTTGAAAGCAATTTGTTTATTTTATTATGCGAGCTGAACGTTTCTCCGCACGATACACAACCTCTTTCCACACGGACTGTTTACCTGCATACAACCCAAGCAAGTCCCACTCCCGCTCAAACGTGATTCGTCAATACGGGCTACAAACGGAAACCAGTTCTCTTCCGATTCCAAAATCTTGTCCCGTTGCCTACAGATTCTGCTTCACATGCAGACTCTGTTTATAGAGATTACGTGTTCACTAATACAGTCGAGTCTTGTACCATATTTCAAATGTGTTTTTGTTTAAAATATGTGCTTCATATTTGCTTCATGGCTCTGAAAAGGAGGAATGCAGCAGAGGTCTGGGTTAAGTGTGTGAGGACGACTGATTTACAGGTTTAACAGAGTGCAGTAAAACAAAGAAAAATAGAGAGAGGAAGATCACATTACTAAAGGGGAGGGTGCAGGTGACAATAACTCGACGAGTGTCGATGTAAAAGAGGTCATGCCTACACACTTACTCCAAGCCACAAAAGATTTATTGCCAACATTTCTGATCGTTTAACACTAGAAGTGCCGTAAGCGGTCATTTTGACTCCAAACTCTACAATCTCTCATGATAAATATCCAATTGAGAGATGAATGCATTTATTAGGATAACTTTTAACAAAAAGAATTACACCAAAATGTACATTTTAACAAGTTTAATTATACATTTGAGTAGTTATACATTTATCAATATTCATATCATGGCATAAGCCTAGTAAACAGTAATTATTTCATACATTCACATCAGTATTTTTCTGTAGAAATTCAAATACAAAACAGCACTCAAGACCATTATTGATGTTTCTCTGACTGAGAGATTCTCCATCAACCGCGCAAAAGATAAACGATAGAATACCGGGAAATTCCATACGTGCCCGTGTATGGCTGGAATAGGTACAAATTATCAGAATTTCTTTGTATTTTGTGTAATTTATATAAAAGCCATTTCAAATGAAAATACAGACACTTTTAGTGAGGAACCAGCAGGATTGTATTGTTTTATTCAGCAAAGTTATTACACATATACATTTTGAAAAGGTCAAAATGACCATCATGGCCGTTCGAGTGTTCAGGGAACTGGCTGAGATTTTTCTTTTTAAAAATGTCTTTATATTTGAGAAAACATTATGTGGATGACATAGTCATAGTTAGATAGTATCTCAATCGCTGCCATGAACATTTAAAATGTACAATTAATCATGATGTGCATCAAATCAACTTTTTGGACATTCTTGTTAAACAGGAGGGTAGGACATTGGTGACAGACCTGCATAGAAAAGACACAGACAAATGTTATTTTCTACATGGGCAATCATTCCATCCACTCCACCTGAAAAAAGGTGGAGTCAGCCTGTTTAGTCATATCAGGAGAATCTGTGCAAAGCAAATGGACTTAGCCTTGCACCTACGTGACGTGCGTATAACCCTCCTCCTACTTGAATAACAAGACAAGTGTCAGAGCAGCTGAGGATGAGCATCGATCAGTTAAAAAGTTCTTCTTTTGTAGTGCTGACCTCCATAAAGGTCACAGACAAGTTAAACATATGCACTTTTGCTTTCTTGCTGAGAGTTAAGCCAGAGACAGAACAGTTTTAGAACGTTGCAGCGAAAAAGTTGCAGCGGTGTGAACTGGCCCGTCTCAGCTCGACTCAAGCCGGCTGATGGAGTCACCGGAGATTCAACTTGTCAAGTCGCAGCAGCTGGTTTTTAGAACGTCACCTGGATCAACAGCCAGTCAGCTCGTAGAGAAATCAGTTGGTCAAACGGTCAGGCGGTGGAAAGTTTTGGACGGAGGCTCAACGAACGAGAGAGAGAGTGAATGAATGGCGCTCCCTCTCTTTATTCACTAAAAAGCAGTGAATGAAACGTTATCTTTGCCATTTTATCATCACTAGAAACAAAACTGTAGCAAATATCTTCCTATCACTATCCTCATATTTTAAGACGCTACAAATTATATCCAGCTACAAACACAAGCCTGAAAAGCAGGAAGTTAGAATGAAAGTACAGAGTCGTTGCTATGGAGATGATACACCATCTCATCTAGTTGCATTGGTGTGAACTGGCAGGATGTTGCAGACCAGCGCATTGCAAGTAGTTGTAAGTTTCAACTCGTCTCATCGCAAATCTTTGGTTGGAATGGGCTTTAGATGAGAAGATTGATACCACTCTCATCTGTCCGTTTTATATGAAGCTACAGTCGTTTAGCTCAGTTTAGCATAAAGACTGGAAACAGGGAGAAACTACTACCCTACCAGCTCCTCTAAAGCTCACTTATTAGGGCCCGAGCACCAACAAGCGTTGGCCTGCGAAGGCCGTATTGAGATGGGTGTGTTTAATAATAAATAAATCTTAATAATAATAATAATAATAATAATAAATCTTCTGAATTTTAAGGGGCTTAACATGCTCCAAAACTCATGAAACTTTGCAGAAAATTTAGGCGTGGTGAAAATTTACATTAGACATGGTTTTCAGAAGTGGGCGTGGCAAATTGGCTCGCTAGCGCCCCCTAATTTTGAGCCCCTAACTTTACATTTGACGTAGATGAGTGGAATTTTGTATGTTTATGCAACATGAGGAGACAAACAAAAAATCCTCTTGGAGCAAAATCCAAAACCAAACAGGAAGTCGGCCACCTTGAATTGAATGTGCGGTTTCCAACATTTCCACGACTGTAATACTTTACCATATTGCATTACCGTACATTGTCCAGTCTACCCCAAACTTCACGTGTTTGATAAGAGTCCCACCGTGAAGACATCTATGTGACAATTTTAACTTACCGTCATAGCGCCACCTACTGGCAACAGGAAATTACATGTTTTATAATTTCATGTACGCCACCTAGCTGGTTGACCAGATCAACCTCAAAGCCTTGACACGTTGATGATGCTTTGTTGTGAATATTATATATATAGTTTTCAATCAACGGCCTTGCCGTAGTGTGGCAGCAGATGTCGATATCTCGCCATGCCACAGGAAGTGCATGAAAATCGACTGTACATTGTCCAATCTGACTCAAACTTCACGTTTGATACGAGCCTCGGCCTGAATACATCTACATGCTAATAATGACTCATCGTTACAGCTCCACCTACTGGAGACAGGAAGTCGGCCTTATATGATAAACGTCATCTCATTTACATGAAATGTACACGGTGTGGTCTCCACATGATATACAGCAACATGATGTATAATTAGTTTCCTTCTCTGGCGCCACATAGTGGGTACAGGAAGTGACGCAAAATTTTCAACACATCATCTCCAGCACCACGCACACTGCGCAGTGTCCGACAGTCACAGAAATGCACTGCTGCTCTGACCAGCGACCCGCTAACACCCCTGATGTGCAGCGATAATTGAGGGTGTGTTCATCGCTGCTTGCAGCATTAATTAACATATAATATCTTGTTTGCTAGATATGTTATAATATATTAAAAATATTTTAACACTCAGCAAAAAAGCAAATAAGTATATTTCCCAAAATGTCTAGGACTGTCCCCTCTTAGTTGATTAATCGACTTGATCATTTTGATTTTAGTCGACTAAGATTTCTTTAGTCGATTAGTCGTTTTTTGTGCTTTTTTCATGCTGAATGCCTTATTTCCAAGGAAATTATGAGCACATCTCTGGTAAAAACAAGATTTAAAGTGGTGCTTTTACATGATTCTTACATGAAACTCAGTTTTTACAGATCTGTCCATTAAATCAACTAATCGACTAGTCGACAAAATCATGAGTGTTAGTCGACTAAGGATTTCTTTAGTCGAGGACAGCCCTAACATGTCAAAGTATTATTTTAAGGCAGCGTGATGTAGCAGATGGGCTGCTTGTATTGTTTACAGCCTCTCAGCAGCAACACGGAACCAGTGAACTTTCCATCATGACTTCATACCCAATGCCGGCTGGTCGTCATAGGAACAAGCTTACAGAGACTTTTATGGTTAATACTCGCCCCTAAAAGGAAATCTGTGTGAGTGCCTCCTGCCTCTGGTAACTGCGGGTCCAGACAGCACAAGTCTGATCAGACCATCAAACACATTTAACAGCATGTAAAAGGCATGGTGTCACCTGGAAAGTATGGCAGTGGCTTTAGACACGCACACGCGCACATGCGCACGCACACACACACACACACACACACACACA
>JAOVVB010170653.1:0-11442 GCA_028570985.1 Heterobranchus longifilis | reverse complement strand
GTAGATCTTTACAATCATTCACTGAAAGAACAGAGCAGGCCTGCCTTATTGCACAATCCAAATCTTCAAAACTTGTAATTTTCAGCATCTAGGTTGATAACTCGGAGGTTGTTGCCGTTGTTGACTTCCTGTCTCCGGGCAGGCAACTAAGGCATGGTTCACATAGTAAGCCAGACTACTAAACTGCTGAAGTGCAGAAGTTATTATTCTTCTGGGTTTCTGGCTACCAAAGAGCTTAGGTGCATTAACACCTCCATCTAGACTGGAGGGCCGATCCTGATTTGTATGTAGCCCACGACAACCAAGACAGATTGCAATCAGATTTGTGATCTGGCCAACAGATATGCATATGTGGCAAAGTGTAAACTCTTGAGCTCCTGAGCTCATCACTTGTCACTTTACCTTATATACCTTATATATACACCTCTGTGTGTATATATTATTACTTCTCATCATGTGTACATTTACTACATTCCTGTTTACATTCAGTTTATTACATTACTTTATTTAATTTTATAATTCAACTGCACTATTTTATGTCTTAGATTCCCATTTTGCTTTTACTTGTGTGATTTTCCTTTTTAATACATATTTAATTAGCATTGTTGGAGGGAGCCCGAGATCCAAGATTTTCATTGCCAGCGGCTGCTTCTTATAATTGTTGTGCCCATGATAATAAAGAAACTTGAACTTGAACTTAATCTCATCTGGATTTTATCCGGATACGAGACACTTGAAATGATAAGTGTAAATGGGAACTTTGAGTCATGTATTTGGAAATGTTCTACTGGGATCTTGCAGATTTTTGGTGCCATGCTAAAAGCTGCAAATATCCACACTGACAATCTCAGGTTTTTTTAAGTGCTATAGTAACAAATCAAACAATAGTAAAAACAATAGCAGCTAATTATTTCTTTATCTTTCTGGTACAAGGTCCAAGGTGCTGTGGCGAAACTGAAATGTGAATCATGTGATTGGACGATAAGGTGAAGTTGCTGCTTAGCGTATCGCTTACCAGTGGCATGTAGCATGTAGCATGTAGCCGTGCCGGCCATGGGAGTCTGCTTGTTGTTGTTTCTGGTGCATGCAAATTACACAAAGCAACAATGGGCATGCACGAATTGAGGAGATGATGTCATTGTTTCCCAAAATATCCTGGTCAACATGTCTACAAGAATACACAGTAACCGGAGTTTTGAAAAATATTCAATAGAAGCCGTTTTAACCAAAACGGAGAGAAAAATATCAGTTTAGAAAAATATCAAGATACATGTGGACAGGGCCCAAGATGATTCAAAAAGTAGAGTGATGAAACTCAAATTTGTGATGTCATCACGTATAAAACAGACAATGTGCACACGGGCGCTGCGACACACAGTCCTGTCAGCGGTGTCACACTGATCAACACGTGGAGGTAACACGCCAAAATATGCTGCCGACAAAGGCAGGGAAGAAGAAGACTGCATGCACACATGGATGTAAACATAATGTTTGTTTGTTTACAAGAAAACTACACAGGGCACCTTTGACAGCCACCCAAAGAAAAAAAAAAAACTTCCATTGATTGGAGACAAACGGGGAATGAAAATGGTATTTTTGTTACCTTTTTACAAGGTGAGCTGTTGTACAACAGGAAATTGTAACACGGCTCAATGTTTTTTACCCGACCTTTAATAGTGACCTATTTGTTTTGGCCAGCACTTTATATGAGACATTTTCAGTATGGTGAGACTGTGGTAATGATAAACAGGGCTCTTATTGGTCTTTTATGATGTGGTCTGTTCTTGTGATTGTAGTCCAAATCTCATGTATGATGCACTCTTTGAGGACATGCTTATTGTATAATTAACATAAACTCAGCCGTGTCTACAGGAAGCTGTTAAATGGTGCTGACTCAAACGAGACATTGTGATCATCTTCCACACGAGTATGCCTGATTATGTACGACGGTAATCATGGATTTTTATTATTCATGCTTTTAATGGACACTTCAAAGTCCCAGTCTGCGTGCTGTTTTAGAAGCTTTTCTACCCACTAATGAAAAACGTTTTGGAGGAGAGTGTTTGATATGGAACTTGCCTAACGGCCGCTGGCTTTCAAATACACATATCAGTTGAACCTCCTCACATGGGTCACAGTTTGTGCTAAAGAAAAAAAAAGCTTTGAAGAAAAAAGAGAGAGTTTTGTTTCTGTGTTTTTCTCTGCAGTGGAGCCATGTATTGGAGATCATTTGGGCCAGGCTGGAGGAGGTTATTGCTTTTTCAGCCCTGTGATGTTACTTCAGTTCTTTGGTGGCATGTAGGGAGGGCAAAGGAGCTTTTAGACAGACAGCCCACCCATCTCCGCACTGAGAAGCCACTCAGAGGCTAAAAGCTCTGCATGCTGATGCACTCCACTCACAGCTACTCCGCTGGGTGGGTCCAGCACAGAGTGGAAGTGCTTACAAGGGAAGCAGCAGCAGTCCGTGCTCGGTAAATCCAAGTCCACAGTCGGGCTGGGCAATATATCGATATTAGGGCTGCACAATATATAGTTTTTTTTATCGTCATCGCAATATCAACTTTCGCAATAAATAGGTCGCGAAAGACTGTGACATATCGTGAAAGACACTCAGGGATTTTTTGAGTTAGTTGAAAGAGAGTATCTGTAGAAAACTGCTCGTTTTTTTTTATTTATTTTTTTTATAAATGATGCCTTTTGTGTTCAGTTTAATGTTCAATTTGTTCAATAAAATGTCAGAAATAACTTCCTTTCAGTTTTTTTATTTAAGTCAACAAGAAATTTGTTGTATTTTAGCAGAATACTGAAAGCAGCAGAAAGGCAGAACTAATATCATTATCGCAATATTCAACAACGTTATTGCAGATTTTCCTCATATCGTGCAGCCCCAATCGATATTATATCAATATCATGATATGAGACTAGGGCTGGGCGGTATGGCCTAAAATTTATATCACTGTATAATTTGAAGCACGGACGGTATATTCGCTTTTCTTAAAATTTCAATATAAATGTTTCTGAAGGGGGAAAGCAATGGTATGGCAGCTGTACTGTACTCTTAAGGACATATTTATATTTATACGATAGAGAGTGAGTCTCTCCAAGGAGTAACGTTACAAAACACCACAGGTTAGCAAGTAAGCTAGCCAGCTAACCAGCTGTTAGCATGGTAATGAGCTGCTGGGAGATATGCAGCAAATCAGTAACGTAACACATTAATGTCAGGCCGACCCGGCATCGTAAATAGCTGAAATCCAACACGACACATGTATTAAGCTACAGTTATTTGGGGGTCTCATTTCAGTGCTTTTTAAAACAGTAAATAGCTGAATAGCACAGGGCTAGCAGCTACATGTCACTGACTGGTGTTGTTTTAGGCGATTTAATGAAGGTAAACACACGGCCGAGCGTAATGCCACTGTGCTCCTGGACTAATGAGGGCTGGTCAGCATACCGGTATACTTTCTATACTGTTATCATCTTAGATTTTGGATATCGTAATATGACATAAGTATTTTTTCTAGTTTTAAAGGCTGCATTACAGTACAGTGATGTCATTTTCTTACCAGACTATTGTAGCTGTTCTATTATTTGACTTTACTCACGTCATTAGATCCACATTACTGTTGATTATTTATCAAAAATCTCATTGTGTAAATATTTTGTGAAAGTCAAAATATTTACACATATTGAGATATTTGGTAAAACATATGATATTTGATTTTCTCCATGTCGCCCAGCCCTAATCTAGAGATAAAAAAATGTGTGTGTGTCTGTTTTTTTACACTGTGTGCTCCTGTAGCGCTGCGGACCTAGCAGCAATTTCCCTGTGTTGAAAAGTTACTGCTGTGGAATTGTCTATTCTTGTGTGTGAGTGGGATCTCTTTGTATTGCACCACTCCTGGCCTAATGACAACCTAATATTCATTTTCAACTCTGTGAGCATCGCCACAAAAACATTCAATTCATCGTACAAACCAAGGTCACAACCCTCCTAATACACACACACACACACACACACACAAGTCTCACCTTTGCACAGGCGTACTACATGCTGCTGTTAAACGCTGCCTCCTATTACTTCAATACATCCGTCTTTGGATTCTTCTTTCACCGTGGAGGCATGTGAAAAAAACATTTTTTCTTCAAGAATTCAAGGTAAAATGTGGTGAGTAACTGATGTACAAATGATCATTTTGGTGGTGAAAATATATAACCTCCTTATGAGTTCCCAATGGAGATAAATCCAGCCACTGCTGCTTGCAGAGAAGCTTACAGCAATGAAAGTAGACAACACCATGGTAAACTGGATTACAGACCACCTCACCTGCAGACCGCAGTCAGACGTACAGAAAAGCAACACGGGAGCACCCCAGGGAACTGTTCTGTCTCCTTTCTTGTTCACAGTCTACACCTCCGACTTCAGATTCAACTCTGGACCTTCTCATCTACAGAAGTTCACTGACGACTCATACATTGTCGGATGTATTACTGAGGACAACGAGGACGAGTACAGGAGCCTGGTGGAGAGACTCGTCGGCTGGTGTAACATCAACCACCTGCAACTTAACATCAGCAGGACAAAAGAGCTGGTAGTGGACCTCCGCCAGGAATAAGAAGCCACCTGCACCCATCACCATTCAGGGTGAGGAGGTGGAGTCTTATAAGTTCCTTGGCGTGCACCTCAACAACAAGCTGGGCTGGTCAGACAACTGTGATGCCATCTGCAGAAGAGTACAGAGCAGGCTGTACTTCCTGAGGAGACTCAGGTCTTCTGGGGTGTGCAGCAGGCTGCTTCGTATGTTTTATGAAACGGTGGTTGCCAGCGCACTCTTTTTTGCTGTTGCATGCTGGGGAGGTGGCACTATGGCTGCTGACACAAACCGGAAGGCGGGCTCCGTTGTAGGAGTGCACCTTGACAGCCTGGAGGAGGTGGATGAGGTCAAAAATCAGGAGCATTCTGCTGAACACTTCTCATCCCCTCCATGAGGAGTTAAACTGCCTCAAAAGTACTTTCAGCAGCCGCCTCATCATCCTCATCAAAGGAGAGCTTCAGGCGTTCCTTTGTACCGACAGCCATTCGGCTGTACAACTCCTCCATCGGCCGAACAATGAAAAGGACTCTAACCGACTGTAGCCTTATCTTATGGTCACATTGTTTTTTTAATGTTCTTATTATGTGCACACATTTTATTAGTAATATTTTACTAGTATTCTTTATGTATATTTATTCTATCCCCCTTGTCTATCCCTTTCTTATTTATTTCCTCATGTGTTTTTGCTGCTGTGAAACTGAAATTTCCCCACGGGGATAAATAAAGAGCTATCTAAATGTGTCATAAGGAGCCAGGAGGGGTCAAAACAGACAATAAGAGGTAATATGTAGAGTTGCTCCCATGCCGAAACCAGTATCGGAAATGCCTCTGATACTGCCTTAAGGGGGGTTCACACCGGGCGCGAATAAATTAATTTGCACGAATGAATTACATATAAAGTTAAAAAGTCTGAACTCCGCAATTCAAGCCGCGACAGCCAATCAGCATTGAGATCCTCCAGTGACATTAGCTTGTTTGGAGGAAAGTGAGTGAGGAGGTCAGATTATCTGGCAAGTTGTGAAAATATTTGTCTGTTACTTGATTACAGCTATTGATTGTACTAGCAAGTTAGCACCGCCCCAGTTAGCACCACCGACTTCACTTTCCTTCACTCGAGGAACTTCTGTTCAGCTGCCGAGCGGGGAACGACTGTACGAATGTAAAGCCGTGCAAATCCAAGGTTACAAATGTGGTACAATGTCAGGTCTCAGGTCAAGGTGACTTTGAAGAGGCGACCTTGACACATTTCCATCTGTTCCACTCATTTCTTTTACAAGCCCTCTGGAGGTGCTGCGGGTCACACGTCGAGACACAGCATTGCTGGAAGGCAGCTTGAGCTTACCATAAAAATCCCCAATAAATGAAAGGCTTCAAGGAGCTTCAGCAGCTGCGTACTGTAACTGCATGGAGAATGTGCATTAGCCTGTTGATTCACACTCTGGCATCTGAAAATTGGTCAGACATCACCATGACAAGTGCATCACATGTGCTGATTGTGTCCGCTTTCAAGTTCAAGTTTTGGTCATGCATTTTTTTCTCTAAGAAGTGAAGCTCAAAAAAAAAAAAAAAGATAATTTCCAACATGGCCGATGGTAGCCATTTTGGATTTGGGCCTCTCAAAAAGTTAGCCCGCATTTTCGCGAGGGGCATGGGGGCTACATTTGTTTTTCAACCTTCATAGATGACATATCCACTGAGGAGCAAACCTCCACTTTCCACGGTCACGGAATTGCTGGAGATGATCCAACTGACATACTAACGTACTTTACATTGGTTAACTTAAAAAAAAAGTCAATGGTGACTTTTGGTTTCACAGCGGTCACCTGGGTGAAAGTCCCGTGTTTGTTTGACCCATCCATCCCCCCGACCTCCTCCTTACACGGACTTTGCCGCTCTTCATACTACGTCACCTGACGTCCTCCTTTGCTCCCGTCATAATTACTACGGCCACTAGAGGTCACCGCCTAACAACGTAAATATGGGTTGTAATAAGCTGCTTGCACAATTGACCGATACGTAGTGATGTCCAAATGAAGCTTCATGAATCATTAGTTGTATTCGTTGACCCCACTAGATGGCGCTCTTGGTTTTTAAAAAAAAAAGTCTCAAAGGAATGGCAATCAGTGTGCTTTCAACCATTTGTTGAACAGAGGGCGCCATCTAGTGGACTCAGAAAATAAAGAAAATGCTTCATGAAGCTTCATTTGGCCATCACTACCTATACAGCCGTTTTTTGAGGGTGAGGACGAGCTAAGGAGATTAGACAGTGCCACCCACCATCATAAAAAAAACCAAAATGATTGCATTTGAAACGTCTCCAGTAGCGCTCCACATCTAAGACGAGGAGCCTTAAAGCTGTTCTGGCAGCTCCCGGTGGCCAAACGTCCTCCTAAGACACTTAATGTTGCTGTATTTCTTTATTTTGCCACCCACCTGTCTATGAGACTCTTCATTTTTGTCACACTGAGTCAGAAATATTAAGTTTCCTCTCCCATTTTTCAGATGGTAAGCCGCCATCAACATCCTGCCAAATCTGTCACAGGGATTGTAATCTCTTCCATCTTTCCTGTTTTCCGGTTCTGGCTCCTCACAGCTGTCTGCCGTCACAGAGTAGTGTCTCAGGCCTGGGTGCAGCTTTTTGTCCTTAACTGACCAGTGCGCTTGGAAGCTCAGCCTTGTGGGACATTTACTAAAGCCCGACCGATATGGGATTTCTGAGACCAGTACAGAGAGAGATACCGATTTTAGAGCTTCAGAGGGGAACAATTCACCAATCCCAGATGTAGCGGCCAATTTAATTGACGTTTTCTCTGTGGATTGTGCACCGATTTTGCACCGATATGACTATGCAAAAGTACTTTCTTAAACAAGAATAATTAACATCATTATACATTATTTATATATTATGCATACAATATATTACATTGTCAACCAATCAAGAAAATTAAAAATAAATAGCTAAATAGTACTGTGTGTTCAGTATCAGTCAACTGCTGACCATTTAAATAAAGAATAAATTAAATTAAAAGCTAAATAAACATCAGTACTAGTGGTCGACCGATATGGGTTTTTGAGATTATCGGCCGATGCCAATTATCTCAAAATGTCTTTAATCGCTCAACCCCTGATCAGCACTGTACGTTCAGTATCTGTCATTTATTGACCATTTAAATAATGAATAAATAAAAATAAATAGCTAAATAAGCATCAGTACTGTATGTTCAGGTCAGTTGCTGACAACGCTCTGCTGGAACAACTACGTAACGACACCATTTCTAAATCACCCCGAGCATTGTTTTCTGCAAATGTTCTGTAAAAAAAAGTTTTCATATTGGTGCATATCGGATAACACACACGCTGATACCGATGTGTCTGTGGTCGGCCAATATCAGCCATCTGACAAATCGGTCGGGTAACAACTGCCGTATCTCTTGAGACATTTGTTCCCAGAGATACTAATGTGGTGAAAAGCCCTGTTTATGTTTGCAGCTCGTGTTTAAAGTCTGATGCTGTGACGGTATGAGGCTTCATCAAAAACCTTTTTTTTTCCGGCACTTTTTTTTTTTTTGCGCCGTCTTTTTGAAGTTGCGCGCACAGCACTGCCAATATCCTTTGTCCAAAACGTATAAAACAAGTGGCCTCTAAGCACACTGTAGACCAGCTTTAAGCATTATTATCCACAGCAGGTCCCCAAGTGAGATCATAGCATCAGGAGATCAATGAATTACGAGGAGACAGCCGGGACTCCTGGTACTGCTTACGCTGAGTCACCCCTCGAGGATTTTTGGGACGGGATACAGAGCGGAGTCGGTCTGCTCGGCTTAGCCCGGCGGGCCTTGTGATCATCCAGTCACATGTCTCCCATTCTGTGCCCGGAATTGAAGGATTCAGTCCTGCAGAGCGACCAGAAGCGAGAGGAAGAGACAGAAAGAAGGGAGAGGGAGAACAAAACTTTCGTTTGTCGTGGAATGGAATCCGGCTCGCGGAGTAGCAGATGCACGCCGTAGTTAGGAAACGCAGCCATAAAAATATGCATGTTAACAGATGCATGTGTTTTAAAAAAAAAAAAAATGCTCTGAAGCTCATCACATGTAGACATTCACGTGACCACCTGGATTAAATTCAACATGCATGACCGTACACTCGAACACACTCTTTTTACTGTATGTTGCTGCAGTGGTCCGCTGGGCCCCCAAAGCTCGGAGGGTGTCATCCTGCATACACTATCTTTGTGCATATGGGGAGATGTAACACTGATGCTTAAAACAGAGGAGCCTTTGTTCACGTACGCTGTGTAAAAAAGGAGTCTAACTCAATTAGCTGGCTGACGTCCGCTCCTCAGTGTAACGGTTGCCACTGCTGCTTCTGCTTCTGATTATAATTTTATGTGGAAAGTAAGGATTACCTGAATGATCCCAATTTGCTGAGCTATTTATTACTGAATTACATACCTAACCGCATTCATTTTCATTTCAAATTGTAATTAAACACAACTAAATAAATCATGTCTTTTTTTTTTTTTTTTCTTTTTTTTTCCAGAGCCTCACGAATATGATACACAGAGCATACCGGAGGTCCACAGTAAGTAGATGAAACTAAATGTTACATGTTTTGATTTTAAAGGTGCCATATTGTAAAAAAAAAAAAAAAAGAAAAGTGAGATTTCCATGTCTTTTTTATTATAAATATAATGTATACAATACACAGAGAAATGCACACAGCCCGTATTCAGAAACTGTGCCTTTAAAACGAGCCGTCAGGACTTTTGTAAAGTTGTGATGTCACAACTATACTACATTTATATATAGGTAGAAAGTGCCGTTACAGTCATTGGATATTCACTGGATATTTTCATTAACTGATATTTTTCTCCGTCCACACGACCTCCGCTTTGATAAACGTCTCTGTCTACACCAGAACACATAAACACATAAACGCTACGTCAACGACATCAAACGCCAAAGAAGAATCGGAGCATACAGTGAGCTTTATCGGTAGTAACACATGGATAGTAACAGATCAAACAACAGTAGCCTAAAACGTTCAAATACTTTCTGGTACACGGTCCAAGGTGCTGTGGAGAAACTGAAATGTGACTCATGTGGACGGTTGTTGTTGTTGTTTAGCGTACCGCTTACCGTTAGCCTTTAGCATGTAGCGTGTAGCCGAGCCGGCCACGGAGACGGCAGTGTGCGTTGTTTCTGGCACGTGCTCTTTACACAGAGCAACAAAATTGAAATGATTGATGTGAGGAGATGATGTCATCTTTTCCCCAAATCTCCCGGTTTTAACGTCCACACGGACACACAGTAACCAGAGAAATACTCACTTTAGAAGCCGTTTTAAAAAAATATACGTTTTAGTGTCGTAAAACTCTGTTTACATGTGGATGAGAGGCCAAAACGGAGAGGAAAGTGTCCGTTTACAAAAATATCCACATACATGTAGACAGGCCCTAAGTTTTGGGGATTCATCCTCTGGAGACCGTCAAAATGTTAGAATCTCAAATGGGTTGAGATATTTCTCTTGACCAGTGATGGGCCGACCCACCGGCTGACTTTGCCATCCCTACAGCCACGATGCCGCTAGCATGGCTAAAAACAAGGATCAATGTGTAGCCAAGAGTTTTATTACTGTGATTTGCACAGAGGGTCTTGAACTCATGACCTCATTATGTGGTAAATCCTGGTTACTTACGCTCCTGCTGTGTGCTGTTTACATTTTGTGCACAGATTCTGTGTGGTCATGGCTGGATTACCAGACAGGCAAAGTGGCCTTATATACATCATGTATTAGTTGGATCGTTGTAAGTTGGTTTATTACATATTTGTTTGGGAACATGGGTTAAAAACTTTAATGTGGAGCCAATATATATATATATATATATATATATATATCTCCCCCCGGGGCCCCTGTGAGGCTTTAATCCAGCCGTGTGTGTGGTCTTCCTTACATCCATTCTGGAGTCACATGCGTGCTTAATAACTAGTATGCTGTAGGGCTGCACAATAAACACATTGCGAAAGACTGCGTCATATCGCGCAAGACACTTTTTTTGAGTTAGTTGAAAGAGAGTATCGGCAGAAAATTGTTCAGTCAAATGTTCAATTTGTTCAATAAAATGTAAAAAAGCAATTTGTTGTATTTCAGCAGAATACTGAAAGCAGCAGAAAGGCAGAACTGATTATTTATCACAAGTAATATCGTTATCGCAATGTTCAACAATGTTATCGCACATTTTCCTCATATCGTGCAGCCCTAGTATGCTGCTATTTAATAAAACTGAGTCTGAATATCCACGATGATGATTAATAAACAGAAGGATACTGTGAAACAGGGTAATTTCAAATGCAGTCTTAAATATTTTCATTCGACTATTAAACTGATCCATATGAAGCTTGCAGGTTTGAATGTCTCAGTGGTTTGGGAACCGACCAAAAAGTTGTGCTTAGGCTGGCACCGACTTTTATTCACACTGGCATTATCAAGAGTAGAAGAGCAGAGCCAGGCAAGTGTTAGTCAGGGAGAGTCGACGAGGCTTAAAACAAACAGAAAGTCTTTTATTTTATCATTATCATTCGAAGCAGCAGTAGTAGTATTAGTAGCTGTAATGATTAATGGTCGACCGATATGTGTTTTTCAACGGCCGATGCCAATACCGATATTTTTTTTTGCATCTGATAAAATAGCCGATAACAGTTTAAAATTGATTAACTTAAATGAGCATTTATTTAACACTTATTCAGCAGATAGCAGCATCTCTTTGTTTTTGAAATATATAAACGTACATAAATAAAAACAACGTTAGTGCACAGGACCACCGAGCAGCATCTCTTTGTTTCTGCTG
>JAOVVB010170632.1:0-11442 GCA_028570985.1 Heterobranchus longifilis | reverse complement strand
CCCACAACTGGAGTACCTGGAGGAAACCCACCAAGCACGGAGAGACATGCAGATTAGGCTAACTAGCGTTCCCAAATTGCCGGTTTTGTGTGAATGTGTGTGTATGTCTGTGTGCCCTGCGATGGATTGGCTCTTCATCCAGGTTGTACCCCACCTCGTGCCCCAAGTCTCCTGGGATAAGCTCAAGCCCCCCTCACTACCCTATATACAGGATAAACCAGCATAGATGAAGAGTGAGTGAGTTACATTGCAAAATTGCAAAGTCATCACCTGATTTTCTTTTATCAAACGCTTTACAGAGACAAACATAAATGATCAAAAAATTATCATTATGAAAAAAAACCCACATTTTATTGAGTTGATTTTTAGACTTCGATTATATGGAGTCCAATATACAAGTCCCTGGGACTCAGCTGTTGCTATGGAAACGAAATTGTATTACCATGTGCGCATTAATAGAAAGTGAATTTGCTATGCAGTGGAAAATACCGTGAGAACTGATATGTAACAGTAAATTAAAACAAATAATAAACTTCAAAAGAAACACCAGTCTCCTGTTGTTTTGTTGTAAATCTATCCGCGCTACAGGTACACGTCAGACTCCAGAACTAGCTCTCCATTGGCTGTGTGGTCGTGTTGCTTCCGGGTTCAGTAGCCAATCAGAGTGGGGGAATGTGCAGCCTCCGGATACAAACACGGAAATAAAGTGTGCATACGTCAACAGTGCACACAGCTTTAGTTGTTTGCACATATTCTTTACACCGTTAAAGTGTAAACGTTTATTAATAATAAAGTACGATTATTATTATAATTTTTTTTTTTTTAGCTTTCTCGTTCTATGGATTTTCTGCAGTTGTTATCATGGGCGTGCATCGTGTTTACCATCGGCATGTTCTCCACGGGACTGTAAGCTGCCACGTTATTATTTACTTCCTGTAGGACTTTTCGAGCATTCAGAGAGAAATGATCAATAACTCTCAGACATTCCCGAGAGTTAGGGCCATAAGGAATAGAAGCAGGGATTTGTGTATACATGTACAACTTGTTATAGATAACACTAAACTCATGAATGTCTCCAGACTTACTAAATAAATAACATGTACACTGCCAGTCAACACCTGGAGCTTCTGTAGGACTTTTTATTTACTGTTATTTCCTCAACTCGAAATGATTAAGAATAGCAAATAAACAAGGAAACCTAAGTTGTTGTGAAGCTTTCCACTAAAGGGTTTAAGGGTTTTGTTTAAAGTGAAAACACCTGGAGATAAAAGACTCACAATGCTGTGATTAGCATATAAATTGCGCATAATTCTAGACACACTTAAGCATTGTTGTGCATAATTAGTTTATAGACAGCTGATTCACTTACTCACTCATTGTCAATACCGCTTTATCCTGCATACAGGGTTGTGGAGGGCTTGAAGCAGGGTACAATCCATTGCAGAGAACACACACTCAAACACTCATTAACACACACCATGGTCAATTTGGGAACAGCAATTAGTATGTTTTTGGACCGTTGGAGGAAACCCATGCAAGAACATGCAAACTCCATGCACACAAGACCCCGAGGTGGGAATCGAACCCGGACTCTGGAGGAGCAAGGCAACAGTGCTAACCACTAAGCCACCGTGCTGTCTGCACTGATCCAGAACGTTTAAAAATATATGGGTCATCCCTATGTCCCCAGGTTCACATGATGCCAGGTTCAGAGTTCCCTATCCACAGTTCTAGGGTCCTATCTATATCAATATGATAAACCGGATAATATTCAGGAAATATTTTGTCATGAAATGGGTCATATTTGTCTTAAACAGAATAAGATGGTTAATGTGTGTTAACAGAAAAATGAACTAAGGAATATAGGGCTCTGGGAACATACTGTAGGTATGCTCCCACAATAAACAATCCTGGTTTGATTCTTGCCCTGGGGTCTGTATGCATGGAGTTTGCATGTTCTCTCCGTGCTTGGTGGTTTTCCTCTAGGTACTTCGGTTTCCTCCCACAGTTCAAAGCAGATTGGGCTAAATGGCGTTCCCAAATTGCCCGTTGTATGTGAATGCGCATGTGAATGTAGATAGGAACTTCTTCTAATGGTCTTAATGAATTTAGTGGTCGCCATTGTCCTCCACAGTCCCTAGTTGGACTACAGAGCTTACAAGATGGATGGATACCCTGTAAATTCAGCAACTTTTTTTTTGTATAAATAAATGTTTTTACACTTATATACTCCATGTTGTATAAGAAGTCTTTCAGATTCAGTGAATCATCTTGGCACTGTGACAATATGCCTGCACTTCATATTCGGAGAAATCCAAAACCAATTTAATTTTTTTTAAGAGCTTGGCTTGCTACTTTGGGTTATGTTCATCTTTTAAATGTTATAGTTCAGCTATACTAGAGCACGATATTCTGGGCTTCTCAAGGCCTTTTTATTTCTCTCTGATATGATAATTAGCCTGATTTTGCTTACCTCAGCTGATATTAGTTGATTTATAAAATTTGTATAAAAACCATATATTATAAAATATTTTCATGAGTGTCCTTGTCACCTGAATTCCAATACCTTCCGAAGTTCAGCGTCCCTGGTCTGAACTGATACCACCCTCAATTTTTCCCTCAGCATATCTCATGCATTTGTGCTAATATGTCCCAATGCTTAGTTTTCTCACTCCTTTGGAGTGAATCTTTGGCATTTAAAATAGCCACTTCAATACTTTATTGGCTCAAGTGTAGTTTAAGATGATTTTTCTCTGGGTCAAAGATTTTAAAGCAACATACACCTCCAGGGTTTGGGTTTGATTCTCTCCTCGGGTCTGTGTGCACAGAGTGTGTGTGTGTGTGTGTGTGTCTGTGTGTGTGTGCGTGCACCCTGCAGTGGGTTGGCACCCCAACCAGAGTGTACCCTGTCTCATGACCTAAGTCTCCTGGCCGTGTACATAGGATAACGCGATATAGACGAGAACTATGAGCAGCAAGGGGGGAAATCTGGTCTAAACAGCAGCCGTAAAATTTTATTTGCTGTATTCAAATTTATGTCAGCAACTGTCTGTGACAGCAGCGGGATATTCAGTTTTGTACGTTATTTAATTCTTTACGTTACAGACCATCCAGTCAAATGGATAATTTCATTCTGCATAATAGCTTAAGGGTCTGTACACTTATTTCAACGGCCACTAAACTTGGTTTACTGTTTATACAATAGGACTTCCTCCAAATTCCTAAAAAAACATTCCTGGACTGATTATGCTAAATTACCCCTAGGTGTGAACGTGTGTGCTTTGAGATAGACAGGCATTCCATTCAGGATGTGTTCTTACCGAACACCCAGGGTTCCTGGGATAGGCTCCTGACCTACTACTAACCTGATCCAGGATAAAGATGAATCAGTGAATTTTCTCACTCCCCTGGATGCATTGCTTCCCTCTGCTCAAAATTCCACACCTCCGACAATGTTCAGAAGGAAGAATAAATCAGGTTTGATGTGATAGGAATAATCTGTCCCTTGACTATATTTTTCTACCCTTATGTTGCAAGTGGACAATCAAAGTCATGCAGGTCATACTTCCCTACTGTGAAGGGGCACGAGCTTGAAAAGTCTTTTCCTAAACCAAACTTGTCAGTTATTGCTTCATGATGAAGAGCAACAATTTAAGCAGAGTCATTAATCAAATGGATTGGACCAAAGTCAGCATATTTCTGTTTGCTGTATATCTGACAAATCCTTCTGTGTATATGTGTGAATATTTTGCAGAACCGATTTAAAGAAAATGAGAGCCATACAGAGTGCAGATAGTGTCCAGTTCCTGCCTTTCCTCACCACCTGCTTAAAGTGAGTTCATGCAAATGTACTAGAATCTTTCCGTGTGCGTCCATTTGCATGTGTGCACATCAGTTTTGCATTCTACATAAACAAAGCACCATCGGTACCTTACAGCGTTTCTGTATGTATTCAGTAATTTAGGCTGGCTGTACTATGGGGTGCTGAAAAACGATGGCACGTTGATGCTTGTTAATTCCATCGGAGCCTTATTACAGTTACTGTATATCGTCACCTACTTCCATTATGCCAAAGAGAGGGTGAGCCAAATAATAATTATTCTTCACAACAAATAAATGGCATGTTTGCTGTGGCTTATAATTAAAGCTTTGGTGCCAAATGAACACTTCTATGGCATTCTACAGAAAATGCAGTAAACAGTTCCCAGGTTATATTGTTTAGACATGCAGTTGGATTTGAAAGTATTTCAAATAAATTTTGGATTGTTTTGTGTGTCTGTGTGGGTCTGTCTCCCAGAGGAATGTGTTTGTGCAGACCCTGGGCATGGTATGTGTGTTGTGTGTATCTTGGGTGTATTTCAGCATGATTGTTCCTCCGGGAAACACACAGCTTTCGCAGCTGGGCCTGGCCTGCAGCGCCTTCACCATCACCATGTACCTGTCACCGCTCGCTGACCTGGTAATCACACATCTACACAGTTTCTTTAACCTGTTCCACATATTTTAACAGTGAAGACATCAAAACTATAAAATGACACATATTCACTGAGTGAAGAGTACTTAAAAAACAAATCAGGACGTATGTTTAAGATGCTTCAAAATATTCTCGATGACAGATTTGCACAATTTTTCCATTCTCTTAGCAGCAGCTGGGAGCTTCAAAACATTGCCATATGCGCCGCACTTGTTGAACCATTTTTTTATTTCTATATTTTTTTAATAAAAACAATTTATTGAAGGAATGCTTCCAAAATTTTTCATTAAAAACATTAAATCAACTTAGCTCATCAATTAATTAATTGTGCGTATCTTCAGAGGTGGGAGGTAACTGAGTACATTTACCTCGTTACTGTACTTGAGTATATATTTCACATATCTGTACTTTACTTGAGAAGTTTTATTATAGGATACTTTTTACTTTTACTCTGCTCAAATCTACAGTACTTAACTACTTTTCAGCCTGGCATTGCATGACTTAACAGTGGTGTGTAGTATTTGAAGCGGGAATTTCACCACCTGCTGACTATTATGCGTAGTTGCGTGACATGCTTTTGCTTCGAGATACACCTAATTGTGTAACGGACGATTGAAATCAGAAGCAAAACTAGTTGCAGACGGCGACAAAAACAGCATGTTTGCAATTGAGGGAGAGAGGGAGAGAGATATCTTTTACTTTTACTAATAAGGGTATTGTGAGCTAATATAAATCCTGTAACTTTTGATGCCTATGTAAATTTCAAGGTGAGTACTTTTGTACTTTTACTCAAGTACACAGGTAAATAGAGGATTCTACTTTTACTTGAGGAATACATGCCCTAGGGAACTTAGGGAACTCAAGTACAGGATTTGTGTTCTTTGCCCCCACCTTTGTGTAGCTTAAAAACTTATACTTTAAGTGAAATATTTCACTGTGCCATGATGATTGGCTAGGGGGGAAAAACACAAATTTCAATCAAATATACTCTATTATATGAACATAGACTCTAAAGCCAAAAGTATGTCAACATCTGGCCATCACAGCCCATTGTAGTTCTTTCCCTGTTGCTACAATGTTGGAAGCTTACAGTTCTATCAGGCCTTTGCATGCTATAGCATTGCAATATCCTTTCACTGGAGCTAAGAGGCCCAAATTGTTCCAGCATGACAATGCCACTGTCCATAAACCGAGCAGCATGAAGACACGGTTTTGTCAAGGTTGTAGCAGAAGCACTTGAGTGACCTGCACAAACCTGTGACTTTTGCCACAGTATGAATGCAGATCAATTCCTGCTTTCTGTTTCACCCAGATGAGGATGGGTTCCCTGTTGAGTCTGGTTCCTCTCAAGGTTTCTTCCTATTACCATCTCAAGGTGTTTTTCCTTGCCACTGTCGCCCTCAGCTTGCTCATCAGGGACTATCTGACCATTTTGATTCATGCACATTTACATTCCATACAAGCGTAAATAATTTTTTTGATTGTGTAAAGCTGCTTTGCGACAATGACAACTGTTAAAAGCGCTATACAAATAAAATTTTATTGAACTTTAACTCTACTGAAATGGGATGCCAGCTGAATTCTAGCCCTCCTCATTCAACATCAAAGCCTGATCTCTCTAATGTTAAATGCACAAATTCCCACAGTCTTGTTCCAAAATCTATTGGAAAGCCTTCCCACAAGAGTGGAGATTATTATAACAGCAACTCTTCAAAAAAATCACATATGGGTGTGGGAGTAAGGTGTTCATAACCTTTTTGCTCATATTTCACATTTGGTATTACAAGTGTAAAGACCAGAGCATATGCCATATATCATATTTGAATTAATTTCCAGACAAATTGTGAGTGCAGGCATCATACAAATCTTTAACATACTGAAAAGTTTCATTTTGGTATGAAAGTTCACTTCGAACTTAATACATTAGTATTCGGTAAGAGTTCCAGTCTTCTCAGCTAAGAACAGGGATCTATGGCTACTGAAACTAGAAAATCCAGTTTCTAGAAGTCTGTTCCAAGTATACCCTCAGATTCTTTTTCTTGCTTAACAGAAGTAAAACCCGATGTTTACTGCTCTTGTGGCTCATCCAACTTAAAGTTCAGCATTTTATGAATGCTTTTCTGCTCACCAAGGTGGTGCAGATTGGCTATTTGCGTTGTTGAAATGTTCCTTTCAGAACTTTACCACACTTTCTAAAATGTTAAGTGGAAAATCACAGAGATCACAATTTTCCCCATTGTTTCTCTGATGTTTTATAGTAAAAATCAAAAGAAGATTGTATCTGCATGAAATACGTGAACGAGAACATATTCCTAAATGAGATGGCCTGTGCATATGGTAAATCAGATCAGGAGAATTCAGTGGAGCTGTACTGTATTCTTTAACCCAGATTTTACAGTCGGAAAAGTCTTCAAGTCAGCTTTAATTTAGTTTTTTTCCATGCTTCCTGCTGTGCAAAAAAAGGGAGGTAATGCAACACAATAGCTGAAAGTAGGACAGAGTAACAGAGAGGCAGAAACACAGCAGTGCCATGAAGAGACAGAGCAGTAGCTGAGGTGTTTCAAAAGGGCAAAGCATTAATATTGAACAGTGCTTCGGAAAGAAGTCGCCATTATTCTCTGTTAAGATCCTCTAATATTGTGGTGTTTTATATTTTTAATATTAATTTATAAACATTAATGGGAGATGAATGCCAAATACCACTATACTTTGATACTGTAATTATTATTAAAAAAAAATTGGTATGATTTTACTAGATTAGACAAGTGCTTTGATAGAGATGAATAGAGCTTTGCATGTTGCCATGACAATACGCAGAGTGAATGACAGCCCGCAGTAAGCGTAGCAACAGTTTCAGTGCAATGAATTGGAATTGATTGTAGTGAACATAGACAAGTCGAGTGATAGAAACAGTGAAATGTACCAGTGGTGATGGAGTAAATATCAGGAAAGAGGCAAAGCTGCATGGCCAATGAAATTAGTGGACCGAAGATAAAAATAATTTATATTCCTGACAAGTAACATTTTCATACACTAATCAAGACCAGAATTTACCAGTCAAACTGTTTATCCAGCCATCAGGTCATCATTTCCTTCTGTGATACTTTCTAGTTTCTGTCCCAGTATCTGGCTTTTAGAGATGGCTTTATCATAATCTTTTGAGAAACAACATGACAACATTTCCTTGCCAGACTCCTGGTATTTATAACCTAAAAAGTGGAAAATGAATCAATCCACTGAAACCGTTGTGGTTTGGGAAAGATTTTAAGTTATATGGAAAAATCCTTTCCATATGTTGATGGAGTTGGATGAGCTTGCGAAGATGTTAAACATGATCAGCATTACATTTGACCTCTTGGGTGGCACTGTTACAGTAAACCGAGAACCGTTAAGGATTCACTGGCTTGTCCGTCTAATGTTACCAACGAAAGAAATGTTTTTTACATCAGACATGGTTTGAAACACTAATCCTTTTAGAACCCAGAAAGTCCTGCTTTCTCATTTGCATCAACGATGCTGAAAGAGGGTTTATGAGTAAATGTTGCGTGCAAGAGCTCAATAATATACTAGTGTTCGGTCACCCAAGTTTCAAATTGGTATTTATGTACAGTAATATTATTCTGTATCTAGTAATAAGATCAAACTGAATAGATAGTTTCAGGTAATGTTAGTTAACTATTTAAACAATCGCAGTAGTTAAAATGAGCATTACATAAATGTTTATTTGTAGGAAAAAAACATTTCAAAGGCGTAATGCTTATTAATATTTCATAGCGTTTCACTGGTGAGTTAAAACCTGGGAATCAGATTTATTGAGCCACTTCTTCTTTCCATTCATTCTGGAATGAATCGCAAACCGTTAATTTAATGTTTTCCATTTTCTGACTCTTTGTGGATATGTACTTGTTACATGCAAGTATGTTGGCAGACACCTATGAGACCTCCCACACACAACGCCCGCATGTGTTCACAAATACACGGATATAAAAATATAAACCAGGCATAACAGGGCTTCTTTGGAATCACAGTTCCGGCTCTTACATTGATGATGATCAAACTTCTGTGACCCAGACCAATTGTTGTCTTATGAAGTACATTAGACTTTTTGATGGAAATTATACGTCTAGAGAGGGCATACAAACAGCAGCACTAGAATATCATTATACATTTGAAGTGGTTCATTGCAAAATGAGATAAATCTATTCTGGCAGTTTTTAAAAAACGGGTAAAGAAGGGTGCTAAAAGCGTCTTAAAAAGCACCAATTCCAAAATATTGTGTCAAAATTGTTTTGATCCTATTAGAGTGATTTTTTTTTTTTTTTTGCTTTTTCAAAATATGCAATAAATCCTCATCCCAGAGTTTTGTCACAATTGATAAATCTGTCTGGTTGTGTTGTGTAGGGAGTCACTGTCAGTAAATTGAAAAAATGTAAAAAGTGTTACTTTTACTTGACTTTTTATTAAAAAGATTGTTGATGATCATAAGAAACATTTAAAAACAATACAAGAAAAAAGTTAGGTTTTCAACCTAAATAAATCTATTTTTTATTATTTTTTTATAGAAAACTATGTGCAATATAGTAATATGAGTAAAATAATTTGTCAGAACTAAAAGTCTGAAATGAAATTTATCGCGTTTTGCGATGAAACCCATCATAAGTCTATGTATTCATTTACAGATGCAATTAAACTATACCTCTCCACCAAGTGTATACTACAACCCTAGGCTTAGCCTATGAAAAACCTGATTTCGATTTCCTCATGTAACCCAGTGACAGCAAATATAAAAAGGAACAAGATGATTTTTGACGAAGACGACTGCTGGGAGATTATCCATTTGAATAGAGCTGCAATCTGTCGCACTCATCAAGACAAATTTGTGAGCAGTTTCTCCCAGCAGTGTGAGTGCTTTCGACTACAGCAGTGACTAGTGGCTACCTATTTGCTGAATAAAAAAGTAGCATTAAAAAGCATAAAAATGAGAAATTGGTTTATTTTTTTTAATGCTTTCCTTTCCATATGGTGCAATCATTTTATAACAGGCAGGTGTGTTTTACATTGAATTTATTTCTATGAGCATTCAGATGTTTCCCTTTATCATCAGTGTCATACAAGCAGTACTATTCATGATCATAAATGTGTTTGTTTGGCAGTGGAACAAAGCAGACAGACTGAAACAAAAAGTACCGTCCCCGAACAATGTTTCAGTCTTTCTCTCTCTGTGTATCTCTTCTCTGTCTCCCTCTATTGTATGTGTTTTTGATCCAGTGCGCCGTTTACTCAAATCCATAGTTAGTTTCCTGTCTTTCTTTTCCCTCTTTTTGTTTCTTCCTGTTTTCATGTCATTGTGTGAGTATCCATGTCTTTATGTGCTGAGAAATTGTGTCTCTCTGTCTCTCACTGCATGTTTGTGTGTGTTTATGTGTGTGAGAGAGAGTAAGAGATATACTGAAACTTGTCAACATCCTAAATCTAAGAGCCTTTAGGCGATTAACAGATTTTAGTCCATTATTCCATTATGTTCTGTGTTTCTTCCAGCTGGAGATAATACGCTCTCGTTCAGTCGAGCGTTTGTCCTTCTCCCTCACTGTCGCTACCTTCTTTACATCCACCTCCTGGACTCTGTATGGCCTTCAGCTGGGGGATTACTACATTATGGTAAACACACCTACATAATTCATTTTAGACATTTGTAGCAATAAAATGCCCTTGACAAGCATAACAAGATGAAGAGCTCGGTGTCGTGTTCGGTCTCGGCGAACATAATTTCTGTGAGTCTGAAGAAAGCTTAATTATTCTCATCTCATGTTATTTGCACAGCTTTTCGAAATGACTCCAAGTTAAATAGCTTTAGTATCATGTATGTAAAACATAGATGTAGGGCATATTAAATATAATATAATTTGGATAATTTTTTAGGAATATCTTCGAGTCGTGATTTTTGATGATGAAGGAATTTGTCTCTAAGCTCTCCTAGGCATGGGCGCGACATATAGATTGTAATAGTAGAACCAAAATCAAGCAGTTTGCTGTAAACAGAAGTGACAAAATCATCTTCTTGGAGTGTTTTTTTTCCTCAGGCATTCAGCTTAAGTTTATAGGAATGTAAAAAAAAAAAAACCTTTAACACTCAAGCGCCACAGATATGTGCCGGCAACACAGCATAGGTCAATGACAATTTGAAAAAAAAGCCCAAAAAAACGGGCATATATGGAAGCCTTACCAGTGTGTGTTAACAGAGAGACTTCAGACTATAAACAGTTTATTTGGGTTTTCGGGTATGTCAAGTAGAACAAAGGTTATTATTACTGTAAGAGTACTGTAATATTGATCACTACCAGAATATGGGAATGACGCGTAAAAATGTAAAAACCTTTGAAAATAGGATATTATTATTTTTTTGTCATGTTTTCATAAACCACACGTCATCATGCATGTCTGATTTTTCTTTGCCTTTGTGATCCATTACATTTTTTTTTTTTGCTAAGTCATGTTTGGGTAGTTGGTTAAAATGAACTAAAATTTATTCTAGAATATGTCACTTTATACCGCACGATCCCGAGCCCTATATATGTTTATATAATAATAATAATAATAATAATAAAAAACAGCAAAACAAATAACGGCTAAAATGCTCTCAGGTTTCTACAGAGAAGATGATGTAGCTGTTGGAGTGATAGTTATATTTAAGTGACATCATCAAATTTGAGATACCTCATGTCAGCATCACAGACACATTCTAGAAATCAAAAACATTCATGAATTATTTCATTTCTTTCTCTTCTTTCTCAGGTGCCCAACACTCCAGGTATTGCGACAAGTCTCATCCGTTTTCTCCTCTTCAGGTTGTTTGACTCCGCTAGTCACGACAAGCCACCGTATAAACCCCTCCAGGTCTGAGCGGATCCAATTAAGTCACCGAGTGCCTTAGCCATGTTCCCTAGGCCAGTCTAACCTAAATCCCATGC
>JAOVVB010170622.1:0-11443 GCA_028570985.1 Heterobranchus longifilis | reverse complement strand
CCGTCTGCTGACTGTATTGTATTAATATCAGCGGAGCATGCAGCGCATGTGTCTCTGTTTACAGAACGCCGTCATTCATCTGTGTGGCTCATAGCATTGTCGTTATTATCCACAATAATGATAATTAACTGTGTTACTAACACCGTAAAGCAAGTAGGCTACTGCACCTTGTGCAGACATTTTTACTCTCGTGGATATTCTGTATCATCAAGCTGAAAAAGTAAACCTCCGCCAAAGCATGGCTGTGCTCCGAGTTGCTGTAGCGCTCCTTGCTGTGCATTTACAGAATAGAGCATGACATTTTGAGCTTTGATGGAGACAGACGGCCTTATGAAAGTGATACCAGCGATTGTCCGACCAGTGAAATTTTGGTCGGACCAGTACACATCCACCAAACAATCGACAGCCCTACAGGTGACATAACTTTCCAAAGCTAAAGCTACGTTAACTACGGGAGCACAGGGGGTTCCATTCCATCATTATTATAAAATCGATTTTCATTTTCAGACATCGTCCTAAACCATGAATTCGAATTAATCGATTAAATCGATTTATCGCCCAGCTCTACATGGTTGGTACCAATGGAGTCCTTAAACCTTCTAGTTTCATATGATACCAAATATATGTACTCAGCCCGCTACAGCCTCCGAAAGACAAAAATCGGCCCTCAGAGGGTTAAACTTAAGCAAGTATTGTTTGTCTTCACAACGTTAACCATGTGTCCCACCTGTTTAAAAAGGCATCATAGCTGCATAGAGCTACCAGTGTGTTAAAAAGTGACACCAAGGGGTCCTGACCAAGCGTCCATATGTAACGATTTGGGAATGAGAGCAGGTTGAATGTCCTCTTTATCAGACAGGCCAGACTGTTGCATTTGTCTTAATATTTTTTGGAGCACAAAGAAAATCTGAAAATTTGATTTATTGTCTACAGATTAATATAAGTTAGAAAGTATTCAGAGGAGGTTATGAGAGATTAATGCAGTGGTTCCAGAATGAATAAAATAAAAATAATGTAACCCCTAATCTGGAGTGTAATACTTGTTGTGAAGAGCTTTCGCTCGATACTGCAGTGGCATGCCGTAAGCCTAAACATGCATCAAAGCTATGCTGTGCCCATTTGAAGTCTTCAGGAAGAGCTGACTTACAAGGATTTCCTTCTGCAGTCAGCAGACCTTAACCCCACTGAGCTTCTGTTTGAAATGAAAAAAAGGTAAAAAACAGATTTTTTTTTTTTTTGAGGGGGGGGGGTATAAATACTTAAATTCTGCCTAATATTGCCACATAAAAACTTGTGTCTTGACAACCTTCTGCAATTAATTTTGTTAACTAAATTACTTAAAGTGTTTCATCAGCAAGGCGTTTCTGCTGTGGTCTGCAAGTCATTTTATTCAGCTCACGTAATTTTGTCTTTGGAAGAATGCAGCCTAGTCACATGGTCTCTTGCATGTGTATATTTGCTTCCAAACAAAATGACACAACTGATTCAAAATTAAATAATTCATAGACTGTGCTTGCTATATTGCCGCTTTGTCTTTGTAATTTTCTTCCCTCTTTTCTTAATAGGAGGGTGTGTGAAAATGCTGTTATTTGATGCAACTGGAAGTTAAGAACAACAGTATGGGGACTCATCTTTAATATAATGCCTTGCCCTTAATTGTTCCCTATCCACCCAAAGCTGTCAGAGAAGCCTTGGAATAATTGCTTAAAATGATCTTTAAACTGTTCCAAAGTTTGTTTTTGCTTTATGTCCTTCAGGATAGATGCTATTATTTGTGGATTCATGAGTGGAAGAACATTCTGCAGCCTCCAGTGCTGACCTTTACTTTAATGCTTAATCGCTGCGCTAATCCTAATTTGACTTATTTATGTTGTTGTTTTTTTAAATCAGGAGAATTCAAGTAAAAGACAGAATGCTAGTCTCTCCCACTGGCCTCAGCATTTTGGGCTTGGTGACAGTGAAATGTTGTGATAAGTTAATTAATATCGCAGTGTCTTCATATTGTGTCAGATGCTCCAGATAACAGTGGAATCATGATAGCTCTGAGCAGATTTTTAGAGGCCACACATTTTATTGCCCCCTTGTAATGCTGACGCTTTTGTGTTTTTTTTAAGTTGTTTTCATTTCAGGGACAGACCCAATCATGTTATGGTCGTAAAAAAAAAAAAAAAAAACATTTTTGCATTGGCTTTATGGTCAAAGTAGCAATGCAACTGCGAAAGCCATATACCGCATACACATCATCTGTTGCATTAGAACTTCGCCTTATGTGACTGTTCAGTCTATTTTTTTTTACAGCTACAGCATAAAAAGAACATCATGGCTTTCTCTGAAACTATGTAAGAAAGAACTGGATAGTTTTGATCTATATTTTTAGGGTTTGTGTGATCTACAATGCCACAAGAAAACACTACAGATCTCAAGGCAGCCAATTAGAGCCATGGTTCTTGGCTGCCACGGCTCTAATTGTCTGGCTACTATTGAGTCAACTGAGTCCTCATTAAAAACAAGCTTGGTGACGCGCACTGTGGGTTCGATTGTCTGATTTTACTCATTTTCCGACCATAGAAGTTTGCAGTGATATCATCGGCTTCAATTTCAAGGAACTTTAATGATTCATTTATTCATTTTTACTACCTGGCTAAATCAAAGTACCATGCTGACATGTGCCTTGATGGTAAAACAGAAGTTGATGGGATGAGAAATATTCAAAAGGGAGTGCTTATTATAAGACTTTTAAAAAAAAATGTTCACTTCCAATTCTTCAAGAATTTGATTTCACATTTAGTATTTGAATTACACTTTCATTTGACATTCAGAACCATTCTAATCTCATGTTATTCAGATTTGCTACCTGGTTGGTTTGACTCTTCATGCATGTTTCCCCACTGAGAAGATAAAACACGAAATTCAGTGACATTTCCAACTTTAGAATACCTTTTGTCTGGTTATATTCTACTGCTTGTTTTGTCTCTTTTTATCAAATCAATGCTGCTGTCTGTTCCTCCAGTTCATGTAGTGTTGTGTTAGTTTAATATGTGCTTTTCTTTTTTCTTCTTTTTTAACCACATGCTTTCTCCTGATGTCGCCTTATAATTTGTGCATTTTCACATTTTGCCTACAGCGTACATCCCTATTAAATATATGTGTCTTACAACTGGCTAAATCTGCATCTCGTCGAACCAGTATGACTTGTATGACAAAACCATGCATGACAAATTCATGTAAATAACTTTCAATATTTGGATTAGACCGTCATCAGCCAAGGCACTGTGTTCCTAAATGTAATATAATACTGAACACACTGCCACATTTGTGTGACACGTGTGAGACTTATTTTAAGCATTCGTTTGCAGAAAGGAATACAAATTACAAACTCAGCGAATAGCATGCCTGCTGCATGATAAGCACACTTAAATCTGCCACACAGTCAAGACTCGAGATTAAAGTACAAGAAAACCTCAGTAAACAATTCTAATCGACAGTGACGGCTAAATGTTGCCAACGAGTTAACACCATTATTTAGCAGATACATGCTGACAGAGACTGTATGGTATGTTGCTGTTGAACTTAACATGCCTTGCCTGAAAGTGATGTGAACAGAAATTTAAAAGGTGTGAGAAATTAACAAGTACTGTAGATGACTGGAGCCTAGATTCCCGTAACCAAAAAGCACAAAGCTGCACATCGACAGAGTACAAACCGTTGCTGATGAGATCACACGCTCAACATTTAGCGAACAACGCTGTATTTAACTCCAAAATGCAGCATACAAGTGTTTCTTTTATTTCTACAGTTGATGAGTGCATTAAAGGGGCAATCCACTGATTTCAGGTCCAGAGCAGTTGTTTTCTCCTAATTTTCTAAATGATTGATGGATTCCTGCTACAGTTTTGTCTATACATTAGAAACGCTTTGTTCAAGATGTGCTCATCTGAAAGGTGAAGAAAATCTTAAAGGAGAAAGAGTGGTTTGTGTTCTTGTATGATTTGGGCGTTTTTAAAGGGTTAGGAACTAGCAAAACTAACCAAACTAACTGATCGGTAGGCCAGCAACTCCCGTGTTCTACTAGGTAAGATTATTACTCTTATTATTTTTGTAGAAGGAGTCTGGTGGCTTTGAACAGAGCGTTCAGTAAAGCGGTGAAAATATTCTAAACAGCATTCACTTACACTGATATATTGTCCTTTTTTTAGGTGGCTAAAATAAGTTTTTTCCCATACGTGAATATAATACAGCACATCACAATGCACCAAACAAAATAATACATGTGAGAATATACTCATCTGATACTATTATGTTCTACAGGCAAAAACAGTTTCCCATTGTTATTTATGCTGGATAAATGCATGAAGGTGGATTTTAACAACGGCTGTGAGTTTTATTAATGCAGCTGTTGTTCACTATGCAGCGACATGATCCAGAGCAAATAAAGGCCGTCCAGATTGAAACACCTTCAAGCGGTGTCACAATGCAAAGTTGTAAAAGCGCCGCGAGGCTGTGTGAGTGAGATAGTGTCAGCCAGACATCCTCGGTCCATCTGTGGTAACTAATTATGTCAGCGTCGGCGGCTAATTAGAAAGGGAAAAAATGTGGAAATGCCAGATGCTGAATGCCCAGATCAATCAGCCTGGAATATAAAAGTAGCTGCTGCAAGTTAGCGTCAGTGCAAGGTTGGTTTATTCTCTTTAGGACCCACGAGCTCACGTGTATCTGTTATGACAGCAAGCTTTCAGAAAATGTGTGTCTGCGTGTGTGTGTGTGTGCTGTAACAGAATCAAAATACAGGCTCAGAAATTGAGAGCTTTCCACATTTCACCTTTTTTTTTTTTTCTTCTTTAAGATCAATTGTGCAGAACAGAGCGACAAGTAAGATTGCTTTTTTTTCGCCTGGCTACTATTATCCGAATGGAATCAGCACTGAAAGTTTCCCCCATTAATCATTACAGCAACCAAGTCGCTCTCACTTTCTCTTGCACATATGAGTCGCACAACCCACACGTAGACACACTCAAAAAGCACAAATACAAGAAAAAAACAGGAAATGCTACCTGGAAATAATATGAGAGCGTATTGCACTCAGGAGCGAGAGACAAATAAATACACACGTACACAAGCTCCCCACTGTGCCATTGAATTCCCGCCCTGATCTCGGCAAGGGTCAGCACGGTCGAAAAAGCTAATCCAGAGGTGTGTAGGTGGTGCGGGGGAAAGAAGCAAGGGGCTGACGCACAGAGATACAGAAACAAAGTGGAGTCATTTGTCAGAGATGTGAGGTTGGTTCAGGTTACAGATGTTGTCAATTAAAATGACCAACAAAGCATCAATTAGGTGCCGCAGTTGAGAAATGTTTTTCACGACATCTTCATGAGCACAGCTGAGGCTTTATACAACAGTACGATGCAAGTAAACCTTGAAGTTAAAACACTTAAAAAGGGAAGAGAAACATGCAAGTACATGTTTAAGGCTTAGAGGAAGCACACTGCACCGAATTCAGAGCAGCAGCGTAACCATTAAAAATGATCTTAAAAAATGCATGCATCACATGAATACATGCATCTCCATGAGTTAATTTTTGCTGGAAATGTCGGTCTGGTCCTTATGGCCCAGTACAAGTAACTTGATCCACTTTCAGATATGGCAAAAGGGAAAGTAGTTTTTCCCTGGATGAGATGGATGAAAGAGACCCAGCCTGAGATACACATGTGCATTGACAGATCGATACTGCAGGTGTTGTAATGTTACCATCTACTGTAACAGATCATGCCAAAAAAAAAGAAAAAAAAAAAAGAGCAAGACAGACTTCAGTTTAAAGTGTTTAAGAGTTTTGCTGCCCGAGGAAAAATGAAATGAAACAGGAAAATGAAAAGGAAGCTCGAGAACATAGCTGACAGCTTGTTGTGGCCAGTATACTGTGTGTATGTGTACATGCATGGTATATAGTATCTAAAGAGTTTGTCTTTTATCCCTCATTCAGTTGTCCTACTGGAAAACAAAAAAAAAAAGTGTAACATACTGTAGCACCTAATAAATACTGGCTTCTGCTTCTGCTCATGTTTACAAAAAAAGGAAAAGATGTGTGAAGACAGGTCATTTGCATCCCTGTCTCCATGTTTTGTAACACACTTAAAAACATTTGGTTCCTGTATCTATGATGGTATGAGGCAAATACTCCACACAGCACAGCGTGTTGCCCTGGGGATGACCCGCATCACTTGTTTATGCCACTTGAAGCTCTTTTACAATTACGTGAACTACAGTATTTTTTTTTTTTTTTGTGTATTCACCAGTGCTTGTTTAATAACAACAGTGGCATCATGTACGAGACAGAATCATCCCAAAGTGACAATAACATACGCTGCATTGTCGTCGTCTTGTTCAGACTGTAATTACGAGCAGCCAAGCGGGGAAAAAACTGTCAACGTCCCTAAATGTAATTCTGAGTCGGAGATCTCAGGAAATCTAATTGCTACAATATCTCTCACTTGTGGAAAAAGTAGCAAAATGGCTGCATCTGCATGGAAAACAACGATGACGCTAACGTTTATACAAAACGACCTACATGTATTTCATCATACGCATACAACTGGAGCAATTAGGGGTTCAATACCCTTCCACGTGTCGAGCAAAAGAGCCGGGGATCAAAGCACCTCCTACATTAAGCCAACTCAGTTACAGACAGCTCTAGTTGTACCTGCTCTCACTTGTTAAAGCTGCTATGGTGCGCCTATAAGGCTAGCGGGTAACCGTCTTGGAATATCGTGTGAATGCTGCCAAGTTGGAATAAGGTTTGCTCATATTTCCTGACAAGACATGAATGCAGCATCCGCCTGGCCTCGTACAAAGACTGGAAGTTGGGGGGCAATCAGCAAGATTCTTCAAGAACCATCATGGCAATACGTTTCTCTTAGTAAGATGCCTTTCTGTCGGATATACGCAAGTGAGATTCCAGTCAATCTAAAGAATAATGCTGTGATAATCCACCTCTGTGTCTCCACCTCCAAGGCCACTTGTCTCCACCAGCCCTGAGATTGGCTGGTAAACATTGCCTCTACTTGAAGTGAGCTTCCTTTGTTTCAACAGACACGTTTGAAGTGGCCTTGAAAGTGAACGTACATTTTTTTTTTTTTTCCTGCTGATATACTTGAAGTGCTGCTCATGTGTATGCACAGACACAAACACGCACACTCGCACACGTTGGACTTTGATCAAATGGCACTTCAACATACTTTACCAGTTTGTTTTTAGCCTACTTGAGCAGATGCAATATGTGTGAGGTTTGTATGCATATTACAGTTGTGGTTATACAGTGCAGTATATATTTTTGTTGCAACACTCACTTTGCCCTGTTGTAAGCTCGACTCAGCTGATGATCCGTGCAGATTAAAACAAACACCACTAATTATTTGCAAATTATATTTGAGCTGGGACGGCAACTAAACATGCTCTTTTCTCCTGTCTGTCAGCATGAGTGTATAAAGTAAATGTTTGCAAGCAGCTTTAGAATTCAGTGTGACAACAGGCGGAAGAGTGCCAGATCTGTATGCAAACTTTAAACAAAGCAGTTCCATAAATAGCTTGCGAGTATTTGGGAATGCAACTTCCGGACCCCCTACAAAGGTGTCTGGGGACAAAATTGGACACATCCCCTCCTCGGTGAAGGCCAAACTACTGATGCTAACATTTTGTGAAGCCAGGCCTGACACATGCACGCACACACATACACACACAGACACGCTGCGGGGAGGGCACACTCGGGGGGCTCATCCAATCTGTCAGTGTTCTGCCAGCATGCTCCCCTCTCCCTCTGCTCCATGACCTGCTCACGCAAACAGGCATTTACCAAATATCGCATTGTACGTGCTTTGTTATGTTACGTGAGAAAGGACAGATCAAATGCTTGATAACAGATTTGTTATATTTTTTCCAATCTGGGTGTCAGAACTCAACGTGACTCACACCAGTGGGCCCACATAATTTTGCACATTCACACATTCTAAATTTCACTCACATATGCAGCAGAGGGCTCGTACTGTAGAGCCCAGCTGTCATAAAGGAGCAACAGCAGCAAGCTGATGTGGACAAAACGCTCACTAAATAAAAGATCAGCATTTGATCAGGTTTTATTTTAGCCTATCTATTAATATGCTGTATGCCCAAACTACCCACTGAGGTAAGGTGGATATTGATTATGAAGTTATATTAATGATAATTAAACATACCTTTATTTTGGGAAGCACTAGCTATCATTTATTTATACTGGAAATACTAAGTCATAGACTGTATATAAAGATGACAGCTCCCCTGGTGGCTGGCTGCAGTATAGGTCATAAATCCTGCACCTTTCATGTTAGTGGATGGGACATGAGCCAAACTACAAATTCAAAATACATATCAAATCATTTTTCCCCAAAGATGGTTTCTTTCATTTTTGGTAGTGTTCATTTTTCTGATAAGTTTGGTTTTTAATTATTTGATGCTACAAAAACATGGTGAAACATCATGATTGAGAGCTGTGATTGACTCAATACTGCGCAGACTCTGGCTCCAAAATTACAAGATGGCAGCGCCCATATTTGGGGTATTTTGGCTTCACTTTTGTACAGGAATGGAGGAAGTGGAAACGCATCGTTATGGTTGGGTGATATGTTAAAATGTTCCAGCCTGCAGCACGCAGGGCTTTACGTAGCCTACAAGTCATTTCATTAATTTCGGCTTTTGGCCTGATGTCTGATGCCCGTAACTTTTCAGCAGCAGTTCAATGAGAATTACTGTTTTTCTTTGCAAACTTTTGGACCTGTAAACCTCCCGAACTTGATTCATTAACTTGATTTAGCTGCAGCTGTTAGCCTGGGGCTATGGTTAGCAGAAGGCTAATCTATTTCTCGGTCTCTGAGACACTTTGGTGACATTGAAACTTATTTTATTGTTTGTGTTGTTTTATTGCGTTTGTCATTCTCTTTTTGACTCTGACAATAAGGTCAATATAATTATGCGAAGTGTTTCAGAGATGGAGAGACAATGTTGCTAGTAGTTTAGCCTGCTAACTAGCCCCACGGAGCTGCGCTGCAGCCAGTGGCCTGGTCTGATAAACACGGTGCTAAATATTGATTTTCGTCCGTCTATGTAACATACTGCTCTGTATATATAGATGGAGGACAATAAAGTCTCTTACCTAATAGCTTAGCCTTGAATTAGCCGCAGCCCCTTTGGCTACAGATGGCTGCATATTATACACTCAGCATTGTAGGCTACACAATGTCATACATGCTACAAGGATTTTTTATCACCAGCAGCTCATCTTTTATGGGGTTTTTTCACACTAATACTGTCATATACTGTATACTGCAATATAATGGCAAGATGGTTTGATTGTATGAAAAAATAGACACCACCCTAGCCTTGCTTTACTTTCCCTTATGACACACTATACTAAGAATGTATTCAAAATACTATACTATGACATTTTTCGATCTGCTATGCTATACTATGACGATTTTTTCCACTTTTTTTCCACATGCTATATTATAACTTTTATAACACCCACCAGCAGTGGGACTTTACAGTAATATGCCAAAATATTGACTCACCTAGCCTACTGGTGTGAAGAAGTTGATTGTCTTTTTGACATTTTACCAGTGTCCTCCTTGTTGATGAGGACATCCTCCTGTTTTAACATGTGCATTATGAATGAATCATTGATCATCCTTCTGACATTTAATAATAATGATGATTGAGATTTTACCGTGACGGTGGTTTGCAGAAACGTGATGGATTAGTGGTACGATTGCTCTAAATATCCACAGCCGTGCGTAATGAGAGCAGCACCGTTGGAGAGCGTCGCTGGTCGCAGATGCAACACAATCTGCAAAACTTTCTTTCTTTCTCACTGACATGTCTGATGAGTGGTCGAGCAAGCAAGTATCGATATGCAAATCGGATATGTAAGGGCTGTTGAATTTGAGTTTTCCATCAGTTTTTTTTTTTTAAATGATCCACTCAAATAGGTGCCGGACCCAATCCGGCAAATTAGAAGATTGTGTACTTTCTATGATGTCTCTCCTTGCAGTTTACCCAATTAAATTGTTTACTAGAGGACAAAATTGGTTACAAGGGTAAAACGTTCTTCAAAGATCTAGCCTCTTCATTTTGCTTTTAATGAAATTAACTTTTAAACTGTACAAAATGTTCTTCCTGGGGGAAAAAGTGTCAAATGCCATAAAAAGTCACAATATAGTATGCCATAAAAAGTCATAGTATAGACAAAGTAGTAAAGTGACAAAGAAGTCATAGTATAGCATGCCATAAAATGTCATAAACAAATTATAGTGTGTACTTTTTCTGTGCAGCCCTCAGTCATAGGCTAGCTCCCTTAAATGTCATCAAAACTTTGAGAAACCCTGATCTTGGATTTTTGTTTCATTTTTGGTCGGAATTTACAAGCATTTAAACAATTGCAATTCACCGCAGTCTGTAGTGTAACACTTACATCTATGGTCTTGTCACTGAAGTACTTGATGTACTCGGGGCCCATGTAGAGAGGTGGTTTACAGGTCATGACGAATGCTGACGAAGGCACAGATAAAAAGACACTGATCAGTTTACATTACAGAGGCTCCTAGCGGATGAAAACAATTGCTAAATGTGAGATTTACATTTTCTGAAGCTACGAAAATATCAGATTAGGTTAATAAATATACACTTCTTAGAAGTTACCTCAGTGGAGTAGGAAAAAATCGGAATAAAAAGAAGAAGAATATAAAAGGAAAGGTACCCACACACTAGGGCTGCACAATATATAGTTTTTTTAATCGTCATTGCAATAAACACATCGCGAAAGACACTCACATTTTTAGGTAGAAAACTGTTCTTTAAAATGTAACCATCATTCTTTTTCTTTTTTTTTTAATTGTGCCTTTTGTGTTCAGTTCAATGTTCAATTTGTTCAATATAATGTCAGAAATAACTTCCTTTGAGTTTTTTTTTTAATTCAACAAGCAATTTGTTGTATTTTAGCAGTATACTGAAAGCAGCAGAAAGTAGTGATGTTACATGATGTGCTGAGGCTTCAGAGCGTGTCAAAAAATCCAGGAAGTTTTTTCCGTGAAGCGCGTATCAAGCTTTGTATCGTTTGACACCGATGATGTCACTGATGACAAACGAAGCCTCGCTGCCCGTCCGTACCACGTGACTGGTTTAGAAAGTGGTTCAGATCTCCGCGCGACACATGGGATCCCCCTCAAAATGCTCGTTAGTGATTGTGTTCCGTGAGTTTTGGTAATGGTCCTGAATTAAAACGAATAAAGTCTCCCCTCTACATCATTTATCTAGTTACACTAGCAATTTTCTTGCCCTCTGCCTGGTTAAAATACTGCCACTTTCATGTTTTAGAACACTAATATTGCCCCTCCTAACCTTATTATTGCCTGTTATGATTCAATTA
>JAOVVB010170601.1:0-25428 GCA_028570985.1 Heterobranchus longifilis | reverse complement strand
ATTTCACAGGTTCACGGAGAAAGAGAGAGAAAAAAGGGAGAAGAGGAACATGCATTGTTGTGCAGCTTATTATTCAGCCGTTACATGGACTCCTGGGCAGATAAGCGCTTGTGTTTCGTTTATTTTACATGTTACATGATTGGTCACCGCAGCGTGACGTCGGGTTGTGTTTCTCCAAAAGTGGAATCCGTTTCAACTTTTCCCCGCAGGCTGTTGCGTCTTTTTCGGCACCCCCCCCCTGCGGCCCCCACCGCCGCAACCTAAACCCAATACCCCCATTCAAACGACTGGGAGAACAGGCCTGAGCCCCTAAAGTCGCTGAACAATTAGAAAGTACTACAACGTTTTTAGCACCTTGAACTACGATACAGGAAGTCAGTCCCTGAGTTCCTCAAATAGTTCTTGCGGTAGAAACGCCATACAAGCGTTTTTATTAAACCTCACTTTTCAACATCCGTAATTATCTTAAGATTCAACTACAGCCATGACCAGAGGTAGATTTTAAAAGAAATGAACTCACCAGCTCTGGAGCTCAGCAAACGTCTGCTTCATCCTCTTGATCGAGGAGTCCATCTCCTCTTTAACCACCATCCTGTAGCGAGTCAGTGAGGCGGTGCATCTCTGCAGGTCCTTCACAGAGCGGTCGATGTTGGAAGCTGAGGGGCAGACATTAAATATGACAAAGAAGCGCTAACGACACATTTTGTCCCAGATTGGGTTTTACCTGTGCCTTGGCAACAGCTCACTGTACATTATCAATCATTGTATTCTAATAGACTACATGCAGGACCAGATAATTTGGGAGGTACAAGGTGTCTAACCCATCTTCTTGACTCCTGACGATCCTTGCTCATCGATGTTGGGTGGAAATGAGGAATTGGGTGGATGTGAATTTGAGCCCGGCCTGTGTCGGTTCTTGTTGCCTCTGGGACCCTGGTGGTGATTCCTCCCCGTTTGCTGTAAGGGGGGACTTGGAGCGCTACCTTGACTTTCTGCTTCTGCACCTGCGAGAAGACAGATTACTTTACAACAAGAATTAAATAGTTTCCAAACTAACTTTCCACAAAACAGCTTAAAAATAGAGATGAGCCAAATCAGCCCACAGGTCATTCAGCAGCAGACTGTTTCTCTTAAGATTCTCCAAGTGCAAGATAAAGTCATAAAAACTTTCTATACTTTTAATTCCTAGAAATAAATTTGACAATTTTCCACACATGAATAGATTACGAATATATCCAGTCACAAAGTCAATGTAGAGAAAGTACTGGACCTCACTGAAGAACATTTGATCCTTATTATAAATCGACACCCCACCCAAATTGTGCCAACTGTGCCGCTCTGAGTAAGTTTCATTCACAAAAATGTTTACCTCCTGTCTTGACTGCAAATGTTGCATTGCAGCAGCGTTCACGCAATACTGATTACACACATCAACTTCCTTTGATATGTGTAATTATTTTGACCGATAGATGGGGATTTTTGAGGAGTAATAACCTCATTTTTTCATTGGTTTAGATAGGGGACGACTCCAAATAAGCCTTTTAGGCTTCCTTCCTCCTTTGTTTTGGTATGCATTTTTTTTAATCTTTGTGCAAATAAAGTAAACTAAACAATGTTTCCCCCTCATAATCCTACAGGGGCTCTGATAAAGTTTGAGAGAGGACGAAAAGTACTCAAGTGTATACCACTTTTAAAAACGCTTTAAACATTAAGATAAGGATTACACAATACAGAATCAATAAACAAACCGCAATAAAATGACAAGACATGCCATCAGAAACAATAACATCAAAGAGAGAGAAGGTCAGATAATAAGAAAACAATAATATGATAAAAGTTTAGTAATTAAAATGATGAAATAATAAGAAACCCCTAAAATATGTAGTAAATTAGGGTAATGTAGTAGTGTTATATTGGGCATCAACCTCGAGTTTGTGCGCGTATTGTCTAAAAAACAGACTTAAAGCCTAAATAAACGCATCAGGCCGCGTTTACGCCTGCGAGGCGCAGATGAGATGCGCACCTGCAATCAGCTGGTGCAGACAGCTGCACATGTTAAAACGAGAGGGAAACTGTTGCGTGAGAAGTGAGAGTAAAAAATACGTCTGACATGCTTGCAGGGGGTCAAGGGGTAAAAGTACTCTTACAAGGGTTAAGAGTAAAAGCAATAATTTCAACAGGACAGTGTCAGTAGTCGTATTAGGGGACCCAAAGCACAGCTGTCAACGATGCATCATCAGAGAAGCAACATACTCTGAGAAGGAAAAGACATGCAATTAAAGTGTTCCATGACTCAGCCCTTCTCGTGATTACCGGTGGTTTCGGATGTAGTGGGTTCAGAGTCGAGCTCGGCTGCATCCAGCGACGCAGAGTCCAACTGTTCACTCAGAGAATCGAGCGACTCTCCGTCCATCACCGATCCGTTGGCATGAAAGCCGTTCACCTCGTCCTTGACCTCCTCGGGCGACGTGGCCTCAGGCGGAGCGGGCTCTGCTGAAGCCTCCGGCTGAGGCTTGGGCTTCTTTTTCTTCTTGGGCTGGACACAGAGATATCAGTGTCAAAGCTCTTTGTTCAGATCCACTTTGTTCATTATCTCGATCGTAATCAGTGCAGTGACTCGGAACAATTTCAGTGCACACAGAGAAAGATTTGAGCTAAAAGCTGAAATGAATGTTTTGGCATTCAGATTCAGAGGCCAGATTTAAATCTATAATTTACAGTTAATGAGGAAGTAATTTTAAGTACAGGAATTAGTTTCAAATATTTAAAAACTACAGCTGACATGAGCACTCAACAACGAGACATTCAAGATGCAGGCGTTCAGGTTCTAACCTTCTTTTTGCCGGTCACATTCCACTCCTTCAGGATCTCGACTGCACTGCCTGAGGCGTAAAGCAAACAGTGATGACAAAGGTGACGCACAATAGACGTTAAAACCTATCTCAGTATCTGAATGCCCTGAGGTGTTGTTTAAATGCCGCTAAAATAAGTAGCAAAGCTGTGTGACGTACATGGGACAGCCTTCTTGTTCTATAATTAAACCTGCAAAACTAAAAGGCATGCAAATGACTCAGACTTCTGAATGCAAAGTATGGCACACATGACAATTTTTTTTTTTTTTTCAAAAAAAAAAAAAAAAGCACACGCAATATGGGCGGGCACAAGGTAGTGCCGGAAACATTATGTATAATTATTGTGGCAACTATAATTGTATTTGCGGGAAGTAGGCAGACACAGTGCATCACACAACACTAGCATACATAAAAACATAAAAACCTAAATCATAAAATGTGGTGTAATTATCACTGTCTTCAAAGCACAAATGTGTAATTGTTCTAAAATATGCAAAATTACTAGTTTTCTGGGAGATTATGTAACTACAGTAATTATTCATTAAGGAAGCTTTGAGGCTCATAATTTCACATTTTTTAGGTCAAACAGTGACGTCGTCATACCTTCTAAGAAAGCTTGAACAGCCTTGTCAACACAGTTCTCAAAATGCTGCAGCACCAGCACGATCTCATTGTTACTTTTGTTGGGGACGACGGCCCTGACAGCACTGATCTGTAAAAACAAAGAGAAGCACAAAAGGTACGAGGAGAGAGGAACAGGTTTTTAATACTGACAAACAAGTGATTCAACATTTACTGTAAATTCACAATGAAGGCGTTCGAACATTTTAATAACCATCCTCACTTCATTGTTTTTAACGACCAAAATATTTGTAAGCAGTTTCAGCTCCAAGGCCTAGTCCACACTTAAAAAAAAAACTTAGCTTTTTCTACGTGTTTTGGCCTTGTGTCCAAACACAAACTAGGTCACTAGGTCACTGAAAACAGATCTTTTGGAAAACTCCTTCCAGGGTGAAGACTTTCAGAAACTCAGTTTTCAGTGTTGACATGTAGAGAGGGACTTTTTGTCTTGTCTTGTCTTGTGATATCTGTTATTTCCTTTGGGAGGCGTCATAAATAAGGAGACGTTTCGTGCAATGGCGGATGTGGCCAAAATAGTGCTGATTCTGGTATTGTACGTGGTCCCCTCTGGGTGCTTCTGTGTTGCTTTATGTGATGCATGGCTGTGATGTGTAAATTGACAACGGATGGTATTTTATTAAATGTTATCACAGTGTAAACCTGAAAACCCCATAAATAAATCATAAAAAAACAGTGCCGATTCTAATCTCGCCAACAGGACTTTTTAACATGATTACACATTAAAGTACAGTTACTCTTCCACTATATTGAGAAAGAGTCATCGATGCGCCGTTGCAGCCAAGTAGAATTTCGGCAATAGCTTTTTTTCCAGGTTTCTGATTGGCCAACATAGCTTCAAGGTTAGGGTTATATTGTTGCCTGTTGGTTTGGCATGCTGTTGACTGCTCTTCTATGTGTTTCTGCATTTTCACTTGGACTGAGATTTCTTTTAAAACGGTGCTTGTGTGAATGGGATTTTTTTCTAGAACGAAGGAGGGAAAAATGATGTTTTCAAAAATACCTGTGTGCATGTGGACTAGGCAAAAAAACATAAATATACTTGCCATTTACCATCCATTTGCGTAGATGTCACGTTTATTTCGGAGTACGTATACAATGAACGGACAAAACAGACGCAGAATACACGAGGCAGCATCATGCGTTCGCGTATTTAAAAGCATGCATATCTTCAGTTCTTCACTGCCACTTACGTTCAATGTAAATCAAAATGTGCTTTAAAGCATGGACACCCCACAAAGATTTAACTACAAAACTTGTCATGAAAACATTATGACACCACAGTGTGCTGCCCCATTTTCCTTACGCAGTTCCATTATAGATTAACAGCTTTAAAGAGGACAAGGCTCGTCATGAGATTACATAATGATATACCTTTAAGCAGAATCTTTTTTTCCAAGGGATTTCAGGTGTTGAGCTATTTAACATCTAGATACACTGATAAATTAACTCCCATTAAGACAAGACTGGCTCTAAAACATTGCATATTTTTGCCTTTTGCTTTAGAAGTACTATAACTGCTGCTCATACTCTGACAACTTGCCCTCACAGTGGAAATGTTTAACTTCAGGAGCCGATTAAGAGCAATTGATCATCAAAAAAGTGTGTGATTTTATGTTTCAAAATTAACCCCTTACTAAAGAAAACTGCAGGCTTTGTGTGCCGGCCATGTGCAGTGTGTATTTTTTGTAGGGCAAGTGGAAGAGAAATGTACTTGCCCCACTGGACAAGTTAAAAGTCATCAACAAAACAATATGGGGGACTGCAGCACTTGCCCGCCCCAGGCTGTGGTCAGACCAGCCACCGTTCGGATTTTGATGCTTGTCTATTCATGGAGTTACGGTGCGGCCAAAAAGAACGAAGAAAGAACCATCTTTCAGAATAATTTCTCACATTTGATATACCAAGTAAAACATTATATTGCACATTATATGAAATCAAATTATAATACAAGTTTTTCATTGAAAAAGGGAGCTCCAAAGTTAAAATATCATCAAATAATCATCTCTGACCTGCTATAAAAACCTTTCCTTCATAGGTTAGCTGAAATCTTGTTCAGAATGACCCTGACTTTGAGGTAAGATTTTACTGTACAGTTTTTAAGAAGTTTTAGAAACTTTGGAGCTCCCTTTTGTTAAGCAAACAGTACAATAGAATAACTTCAAATTGTATTAACTTATTAAATTGATTAAACTATCTAAAACTTGTCATTGTTACCCAGACAAGTGACTTTTATGTCTGGACAAGTGAAATGTAAATGTACTTGAGGACAAGTGCCTCAAAAAGTTAATGTAGAGCCTTGGTATAAATCTTACCTTCTCCTTCATCCTCTCAGCTGTTCCTCCCTGGGACATCGCCATTTTTGAGCGGGTGTCAAACACCACTCCCGATGTATCTGGAAAAATATAACAAAAAAACTCAAGTTGTCAAAATTATCAATACTTTTTCAATACAATGTATTTAAAACGATACAATATCCACTTTCGAGAGTGTCAAAAGTGCAGAAGCTATAAAAAAAACAAGCAGATAATCAGATTGTTAACCCAAGGCTTTTTCTGTAGCAGCAGTGTGCAGGTTGTTAATAAAAAAAGAATAAAAGAAATATTGTATTTTGTGTGCCAAGGACTTTTTTTTCTTTTTGCCATGCTATCGAAAGAGGTATCAAATATTTAAAAAAAAATGTATACTAGTATTGTATCGAAGTTTAAAATCCTGGTATTGTGAAAACCTTAAAAAAACACAAACTCCATTGTCTGTTCAGGCCTTGAATCGTATTTGCAAACCACTGTAGAGCATCATTTGCAAAACAAAACAACCACGAGACATCTTCACAGAGATTTCCTGGAGAGAGTCGCCGACTACGTTTATGAATCACGTTGCAAATGCAGATTTGTGTCATTTGTCTTCATCTAAAGTAAGAATGGCCATTTTTTATCTATATGAACAAATCGAAGAAAACTATCAACACATTTTCAACTTCTCAAATATGATGAATTATCAAATAAGCTGAAAATAGATTTGATTTGTTTATGGTCTAGGCATCATTTGTATTAAAATACACTATACAATGGAAAATGCACATAGTACTGTGGAGGTGGAGGGATGTTTTCTTTAAGCACAGCCACGTCAGTTACCAGCACTAAGCACTTAAAAATAAACTCATCACATATGTGCCTAAACAGTCTTGAATCTTCGCCTGATTTAAATGACTAATAACCAATGAAGGCTTCCAAAAACACATTTATGCAAGAGGAACAACCTCAGGAGGATTTCTGTTATCAGACGCAGAATATTCATTTTTCCATTTAAGAAACAGCTGAGTTAAGGTTAGTCTGAGGAAATGTTTTTTTAAACAGACAAACAAAAACCTACAGCTGAGTATGAAGAGTCAGGGTAAAGTCCAAAGTGAACCTATGGCCATTTAAAGACAAGTCGGGCAGAAAAGAAACGCTGGCAGAGCATTCTTGACAAAATGCCTTAGGTTATCGTAGGTTAATGTCACTGCAAATATCCACAGCATTTCCCTTAATAACTATTCAAATTCACTGTATGTGTGCATGCATATCTGCTTATGAAAATACAAAATGTTTATATTTAGTTTATTCCCTTCACTTCCTATATATTCCCGTTAATTTGCATGGAAAATTTCCAACTTTGAATATTCCCTAATTGCGAGTAGTGAGTAGAACAGTAGTGTTCAGGATTTTCTTCATTAATTCAAGTTAATGAAGTCTCTGGATTCTTCAGGCTTCAGTCATTATCAGGATACTTTTCAAACTGGCAGCATTATAAAATTATATATCCGGTCCCAGCCCTCCCTCTCGGAGCCTGTGCCCTGGATCTAATACAGCCCGTGATGACGTCACACTTATAATAACATTACACCACGATAAATATCGATATTGCTCAATATAGTAAACATTATCATGATATTTTGCCATATCATCCAGCCCTGGGAAAAACTTACGTTTCACAGATCTGTCGATTAAATCAACTAATCGATTAGTCCACAACTTTCTTTGTTTTGTTGTTAAATTCTTTAACAACAAGTTAAAGTGACTGAAATGGGAAAGAATGTCATACAGGAATTGTAATAGCGCAGGAAAATATTGGCTTAAGTGGGGAAGGTATATTGTTTTTATAAGTGCACAAGAATAAGGGTAAAGTGGAAGCAATTGAATCAAAGTACTTTCCAGTGGATTTTATGTTTTTGTTTTTATGTTCTTAAAGATTTTTTATTCATTCCTGCATTATTTTGATAGTGAGATACAGACAGGGAAACTTAGCCTTAGGCCCCGTCTACATTTGAAAACTGATTAAAAGAGAATTCTGTCCATACGACCATTGTTTTAATAAATAATATCTCCGTCCACACTAGAACACAAAAAACAAAAGTCTAAGTCAACGACACGTCAAATACCACAGAAGAAGATTCTGGCCATGCGTAGTGAGCTTATTTAGCTTTGGCCGTTTTAACAAATCAAACAATAATAAAATAGTAGCTAATTTTTTTATTTATTTATACATTTTTGATACCTATTTAACGTTTCTCTGGTACATAGCTCCAGGTGCTGTGGTGAAACCGAAATGTGACTCGTGGACAGATGACGAGTTGCTGCTTAGCGTTCTGCTAACCGGTAGCCGAGTATGTAGCATGTAGCCGAGCCGGCGTTGTTGTTGTTTCTGCTGCAGGCTCATTACACAAAGCAACAATGGACATGCACAAATTAAGGAGATGATGTCATCATTTCCTAAATGCTCCGTTTTACATGTCTAAAAATGTTCACCTTAGAAGGCGTTTATAAAAATGTCTGTTAGCGACGTAGAACTCAGTTTGCGTGTGGACAAAAGGCCAAAACATAGAGGAAAATATCAGTTTTCAAAATGATCCATGTACATGTAGACAGGGCCGATGAGCTACCGGGGCACCCCTTTTTTATGTTCTTAAAGGTCTTCATCTGTACTGAGGATTAATGTATTTATTTGTTTGTTTATGTATTAATTTTTCTATATATTTTATTTCTATGAAGCCACTGTAGGGCTGGGTGATATGGCCAAAATCTTCTATCTCACTATAGGTCATTTCGTATCTCAATAATGATATATATCACAATATAGCATGTTTTATGGTAAATTAATAAATAAATAGTAGACTGCATATGAAATGGCCACATGGTAAAGCCTATTTGTGTATACTCCTGTATGAATTAAATACTTGACAAATGAGAAGTACTGAGTACTGACTCAGTTAACTTTTCAAGTGAAATTATAGAGAAAACATGTTTTTTTCTCAGCTACACACATGCATGCACACAAATAGTGTGATTTAAAAGCCACAATCTTCAAATGATATTCCCTCAAAATATTTCACATCGGATTTTCTGAGAAATTTGAGTTAGTATGTGCTTGTTTATCAATTTAGACGACACAATTGTGTATCACGATATCTTGATATATGATTTCATGACGATACAATTCCACTGAAAGATGATAAATTATCATACTGAAATATTGCCCAGCCCTAAGCCACAGTATTGATTTGTTGTTTATCCCTCTTGTTCTTGAGGTTACACAGGGTGGGGAGGGAGAAATGGTGATGGATATAATACGTATTGCCACATTGGACTGTTGCACACTGATTGATTCATACTGAAAATAAAAATTGCAAGTCATAAAAAAAGTGAATAAAGTAATTACATACCCTTCTGGCTGTTTTTCTTTGCCATGTTGTCGCACAGAAGCAAACCAGGAAACGTGCGGCTGTGTACTTCCTCAAGACTGCAGTAACACTTCAAATATGTTTAAGATATTCAAATAAGTGCTCACAGAGTGGCCACTTTAATGGGGAGGTTTTCTTGTTAGAGAAGATGCCAACAAGGCTCACAAACTTGGCAGGAGGGTTGAGGTTCAGATCAGGCCTCCACCATTTAGGCAAAGATTCGGGTTTTCCTCTCGTTTCTCCACCAAGTTGATCCAAATCTGTCGGAGAGGGAAAGGGAGGGGGAAAAAAAAGTTTAATGGTTTTGTGCCATGGACTAGAATGTAGGAAGGAAACAAATTAAAGTAACTGTAGCCACGCTGTGTGAAGCAGAAATGCAGATACCAAATCTCCACTTTTGTAACATCTGAAAATACGAATGCAAATTAAATCAATTTCCTCTGGCTATGAAATACGAATGAAAAACAGATTTATTGTCTGTCTGGCAGAGCATTCTCGAAAAAAATCTGCTGTTAATATTGTGCTTGGCAGAAACACTGCATTTAGTTTAGGGGAGAAAAGTTAGTTGGGGGCTATAAGAGAAACACATATTTAAAGGATGGTTCCTTTTTCTCAGTTCTCTGCAGGAGTGCTGGGTGATAAATGTTGAGAGTGAGCTACACAGAATATTCTCCATGCCTTCACAGTCTGGGCCCTTTGAATGTTCTGATGACGACGACTGTAAAGCCCAAAGAATTTGACACATTAACAAACGTTATTAATAGGCATGATCAAGAACTACCTCAAATATTTGGGATTTTCCTACAGCCTAACTCATAACTGATGGCACAAATGTTTTTTGACTATGTGCCATTGGACACAGTTTCGCTTTGCAATGTGCTTTTCATTTTCACGACTCATTTTTGTTACTGAAACTGCAAATTCAAATGAAACCAAGAAAGACGACTAGCAGTCACACTAGAGTGGTTTGATTTTAGGCAAATGTTTCACCACAATATACCAAAAAAACATGAATTCTCTGTTCTCAAATTAAGATTATGTCTGCTTTTTTTCTTTTATAAAGTATAAAGTATATATTGATAATCGATTAATTGTTAAAGTAATTTTTCATGCAAAAATGGCAGAACATATTCTCAGCTTTTCTCTGTTTTAGATCATATTAAAGTGAATATTTTTGAGTTTTGGACTGACAAAACAAGACATTTAAAGACATCACCTTGGACACCTTGAAACTCGGGTGGACATTGTTCACTATTTTCTGACATTTATTCGACCAAATGATTAATCGAGAAAGAAATCTTCAAATGTATCTTCGATAATGAAAATAAGCGATAGTTGCAGCTCTAAAAGACACATCACAATAAAAGACAAATGTTGCCATTTCTGCACTTTGGAAAAGTAACATCTAAAAGTTTGCTGACTGCTTTAATTGTATCGCCTCTCATCCTAAAAATGCTTCAGCCAGACCTCCAGCAATCTGGACTTGTTTTTATGGGCCAGCTGTTTTCCAACTTTTAGGTTTCTCTTTCTGACCATGATTCCTGAGAAAGAGAAACTTACAAGCTGCTGTACAAACCCACACCCTGTTGATTAGGACTTGGCGTGCCATACAGTCCTGGTTCTACCACACCTCTACAGACGTCAAACTACACACAAGCACAATCAACAAGTGACACTGCAGCGGCCACTCACGCATAACACTAGGATGCATTATGTTTATCAAGAGGGATGGTGCTTGACTCTTCAAGAGAGAGCTAGGTGCACTTGTGATGCAGAAGAAGTGCTAACTCAGCAGCACTCAAATAAAACTGGTGACTGACAAGTTTAAATTAAAGAAGTTGGCAAATTTAAAAGAAGGTTAAAAAAAAAAAAACTTTGGAAGGCTAGAGGGACTTCTGTCACAGTAACAATCCTCATACAGTCAATCTCAAACATGGCTGCAAGTTTTCCTGAAGGTGCAATTGGAGTGTAAATATTTTCATCACCACATCCAAAGTGGAACTAATTGAAACACTCCTAATGCACAAGTATTATTTTGGATGATTGTATGTATTTTGTATTTTCTATTTCATAGAACTTTTCAGTTGTATAGTCTATTGTGACCTGTTGCCTTTTGGTAAAGTGTTTGAACTGCTCCTTATTTTATAATAAAACAATAGTTTACCAAAGTTACCAGTGTGCAAAATGCAACCAGTGCACCATGTTTAACTGTATATTTTTTGAACACACAGTTCAAAGAATATGCAGTTAAACATGGTGCACTTTTTAAATCCAAGTTAGAAAACGAAATATCCTTAATTGAAGCAGGCAACGTTAATATTAATTTATTTAGATAGTGATCCCTATCATCACAGTTTAGCTAGCATCTACTAATTCAAAGTATGTGCAATTCGGCTTGATTTATAAGTACAATTAGCCTTCGGATTTACTGCAAGATAGCTACAAACACATATTCAAATGTCCACAGTTTCCTACAATCTCAGCAAAAAATCAATACTAACCATCACATAGCCAACTTCGTGTTAACATTAGCTAACTAACCGTGATAAATTCCTCATGAAACACGACTTGTTTGAAATGTTAGCTTATCCAACCATTACAGATTTTGCTAACTTCTAGCTGAATTGTATTAACACAACAGGGTCTCTCGTTCAGTGTTTCTCATTTCACATAATTATGGCTGAAGTCCGGAGGTTACGTTAACGTTAGCTTGCTAACATTACCTAACGTTGTATGGCTATTAGCTTTGCGGGGCTCTGCGTTGCTGACCGCAGTAATTTACCATGAAATTCTCAAAATAACAATAATGAGGACTAAATGCAGCATCAAGTATAAACGCCTTTTTAATGGACGGACCTTTGAATGCAGCCTTAGCTAGCACGCAGCTAGCATTTATTATTCAATGCTCTGTTGCAAAGCTAGCCATCCCTTAGCTACTCAACTTTAACGTTAAACGGATAAGCTAATATTAAAGCATTAGTTATAAGATTAATGATTCGCTCACTGTGTTAGTAGATAAACATTATTAAATACGTACTTGGTGTTGGTAAGAAAACTGAACAGTAGATTCTGGAAACGGGTTACCGCAGCCTCCACCGCCAGCCGTCTTTAATGCCAAGTTGTCTGCTGTGGGCAATATTTTTCCTCCACCAGACTCCTTCAGGGTTGCCAGGTTGGATTCAAAGAACCCCCCTTTTAAACAAGCAGTTTTAACAACGTAAAGGTTTTCAGGCACTGCCATAAGGTGCGCGGATCAATAAAGTCTTATTTTATCTTAACCTAATACATTATCATTTATTGGTTTATTTTATACTTTATTGGTTTATTATATGTTGCATTATTAAGTACAATAGTTGCCTCTGAATTGTAGTGGAGTTGAAGGAGTGGCAGTTCTAGACCATTTCAAATGGGGGCCAGACTGGGGCCACATGTGGTTTTAGGGGTACCAAATATATAAAGCACAAATGTTACATACCACCACCACCACCACCGCCCCCATAGGTTTGGTTCTCCAAAATAATTAACGATACACATACAACAATATGGGGGGGGGGGTCTTTAGGGAGATAGCAGGTCAACAATATATACCATATATATATATATACCACATAGAAGTGGTATAGATCAACCTGAAGAATAATTTGAGATGCAGCTCATCACGGTGTGTGGCATGCTACTACTTGTCAGATGAGTAGCATGCCTGCACATGCGTGAGACTGTTAATGTGGAATTTAATGTGTTTTAAATAGTAAGGTTTTAGCGGAAATGCTAAGTACTGAGCATACGATTGGATAAATAAGGCTTGGATTATAGCCTACTGCCCGAGTTGTGTGAGAATTTGTGCAGCCCCCTATTACTTCAATTAATCAAGATTTTTTTTTGTTTTCTTTAGGAATTCAAGGTAACACGGGATGAGTAATTGATATACAAATAATCATTTTGAGGGTGAAGTATTCCTTTAAGTGGAGTCATGTCTTCCTGGTTCTAATGTAATTGTCCTTTTTGACAAACTGATACAAGTCCAGTAGAATAGTCCAATTCATTCATTCATTCATTCATCATATTTTACAAGCTCTTCATGAGTTTTGTATGCAAAAATCTTAATTTGTGAAGTAACTAAAGCTGTTAAATAAATGTAGTGCAGTAAAAAGTACAATATTTCCCTCTGAGTAGAAGTGAAAAGCAGTATTACTCAAGTAGCCTACCCTTAAATTTGTAGTTAAGTAGTACAGTAAATATACTAAGTTACATAACTTACACGCTGCTGTTCAGACCTAAATCTCAACAGACCCATTAAGACAATTACAAAGTCAGCCTACTATCACCTTTAAAATATATCAAGGGTTAAAGATTTGGAAAAACTTGTCCACGCACTCAGTTCTTTTAAATCAAGGCTGAAGACTTTTCTGTTTGATGCTGCCTTTTATTAAGTCAAAGATTTTAACGTTTTGTTCTGCGACATAAAATATGTCGGTGAATACCCTGCTGGTGCATTTTGAAGCTTTTATGTGACTTTAAAAAAGCGGTTGCTAGCAAGTGGCTAAATGAGACTACAGAGGTTGTCGAGGTCGTTAAACATCACCGTCAGTTTAGTAGTAGCGACAGTGACGTGGGCCGCGAAATGCGACCGTTGGTGTAGTTCGTTTACAGCCTAACATTAGCTAACATTAACATTAGGAGAATCAGGGATAAAAGGGCCCGAAACTCCTGTAGGATGAGCCTGAAACACCAGAGAACTGTGTACGCAGAGCATAAACACGGCAAAAGATATGCGTTTTAAAACGAAAATGTAGTAATGTGGATGTAGCCTGAGTCAGTCAGTCAAACTTTATTTATATAACATCTTTCAAATATATCAAATGCACTTCAAAGTGCTTTACAAGTGTTTTACAGAACTTAAGATGTTAAAATTAGTAAAATGTTAATAATAAAATAGAATAAAATTAATCATAATGAGCAACAGTAAAGTGTTGGATAGATAGATTAAAATAAACAATAATGATAATAATATAATACATATAAAGAAAACAACCACAGCATTATAAAACACTACATAAAAGCCAGACGAAATAGAGTTGTTTTTTTTTAACTTTCCGTCTAAAAATATCAATATTTTCAGGGGCTTGGAGCGATCAGATGGTGTATTTTTTTGTTTTTTCTGACAGTTAAATTGTGAAACGGCACATTTTCCCATAAAAGTCTCTGCAGTATCTGGCGAGTCGCATGAACGCCAGCTGTCATTTGGAGCAGCTCAGTGTCACCTCCGTCTGGAGGACGGGGCCTGATGTGGTGGATGTGGATCCCTGCGGTCGCCCGGGCTGCTTTCCAACCTTCTGCTTGTACAAACACACGAGGGTACCTCGCTCATTTGAGCCGGAGACATCGTGATGTTCACAACGATTAGAGCCACAGTTTGGCACGACGGCCGGTTTTTTTAAGATGGGAGCTGTTTGGCAGCAGGTGCTGGCAGCGGAAAAACAAGATGATCTTGTAGCGCACGAGTGTTCAGAAGTTTAATCTCCTGCCTCTCGACAAGTATTTCACATTAGCTAGTGAGAGAAGGGAAAAACGTACTGAAGTCTGGGAAGAGACATAATCTGCTACCATGTTTGTTTTTGATTTTGTGTTGCGAGCGTCCCCTTATCCTGGATGTTGTTGAAGCTAAATGTTTTCCAAACATTGTGAAGTATACGTAATAAACACGGCGATGTCAGTTTTAATCAGTTATTTTCATGTCAAAGTTTATGGATTTGCCGGCGGAAGCGTCTTTGCTTTGGTTTGTCTGTTGGTTTGACTTGATTGTGATTGAGTGAACTGTAACATAACCAGACAGTACAGTTACTTTTACTAACTACTACTACTACTATTACTACTACTACTTACTAACTAGACGTATCAAGAGTTGTTTTTCTGTGATGTGGTTGAAACATAACCTCAGTAATAGGGCTGTACGTCATGAGGAAAATATGTAATTGCCATTATTTTGACTGATATTGCAACTGCATTATGATCATTGAAAAGTATATTAAAATGATCATGGTGCGATTTTTTTTTTTTTGCAAGGATCTATACCAAACAAAGTGTGTAATACGATTTGTAGGCCGGGACATCTCTGCAGCACCACAGTACTTAATTGACAATGGTATTTTTACACATACTTTGCATTTAACAAATATTGCACCCCTCGTGATTTGGATATTGCACGAGTCCATATAGCGATTTTGATACAATTTCCATTAATTGTGCAGCCCTACTCAGTAATGTCACAAATAACTGTCACAATTGAGTTAAAGTTGACTTGTGTCTTCTGAAAAAACAATACAAATACAATAGAAATGGTGCCCTCTTCTATTTAGCATGTGCAGCAGCATTTTGCATTTTCATGTAATAGCTACTGCGGTTTATTAATTTGCTCATTTTTGGGAGGATCAGAGTGCTACCAAGCCTGTATTTACAAAGTCTACTTATGTGGCTGTCCAGTCTCTGAGATCACATGACCGTCATATCTGAGCTTTTAAAAAAATATCTTGTTTCCCCTCTCCACTACAAATGTATTAACTTGTATAGGGTTTGGAAAAATACTTTTTTTTCAACGGCTGAAAGCACAAGATATCAGCATTAATGTGAAAGGTTATCCGAGTATTGTCACGATCAGCATTTAATCATTAAATAGATGGAAAATGTTAAAAACTCGCAAATAAATCCATTCTGGAAATGTGGTTTAAGATAGAAAATCAATCCATAAGCGTAGTCGTGCTGTCGATGGTTTAACCTACTTTGGCTGCTGGTGGTTATTGTGCCCATGACAACGACACACACACACACACACACACACACACACACACACAGCACAAATGGCTTTGTGTGTGTTTGGGTTGGTGTCGTTGTGTTTATTTGACATTGATGCCCCTCCTGTCATGTGGGGCGTGAAAAGCAGAAGCATGTCTTTTAAACCCGACTGCTGTCACACTCTATTACTGTCACTCAAATGCACGCAGACACACACACACACACACGCGCGCGCGCAGCGTTTGCTGTGAACAGTGCTCAGTCAGAGCTCCTGGCGTGGCTTCTCTCTATATCTAATTAGACTGTTATGTAAGTGTGTGTGTGTGCATATGTATGAAGCAAACCTATCTGTCTGCATGTATTAGTGAGTCATTCATTTTACTGCATGTCTGATCCAGCTCTCTCCTCTCCGACGTTAGATAAGTGTGTCTGTGTGTGTGTGTGTGTGTGTGTGTGTGGATTATGTCTGAGCTCTTGTTGTCAGTAATGAAAAGTCAGCTGTGGAGATCACAGTTGCTCCTCTAAACCGCTGCATGTCTGTGTCTCTGCTGCAGCAGCGTGCCAGAAACCACCTTCGACCTTCACGGAGACGTCCACAGTGGAGCTGCTCTGCCCACCAGCAAGGTAACACACACACACACACACACACACACACATGCATGCACATGCACGGAGCATTTGTGGTGTATATGTTATATCCTGTTCAGCGTTGGAACAGTCTGCTCATAGCTGTAAACAAACATTGCATTACTTTTGTTGGGATGCACCGAGCCAATCTGCCGGATCTGTATTGGTGACCTTATTAAGTGGACCGGGTATTAGAGGGTGACACGGGAGTGGATTTTCATTCCTGTCCCGTCCCACTGCCACAAGAAAATTCCTGTCCTGTCCCGATCCTGTGTTGTATTAAATAAAGAAAATAGCATTTATTCATATTAGAACTGCATATTTATAGAGTATAAAAGCTGCTCTATTGTTATTCTGGCCGTGGTTACACTTGTCTTTTCAATGGGACTTTTGTGATCAGATCAGAACTCAGCTTGTGTGTCCATATTTGACACAATGCGACCTGTCTGGTCGGATATATTTCCAGGTGGATATTCCCTCCAATAGGTGCATCCAAAATGGCACTTTTGGCCCAAAAAAGCCTTCATCTTTTCTTTATATTTCCTTCATTAATGATAGCAATTTTACGGAGCCCGGGAGGTGACATGGACACGCGCACGCTTTAGTAAGTCGCACACTTCATAAAAAAAAATTTACATCCATGTCCCCTCCCGGGCTCTGTACAATTTACATTTCTGCAGATTAAAAATCACATGCGACCGTTGGATTAGCTGCTTACCTTTTTTTCCCAGTAATTTAAACATTATCTGGCAACAACGGTAGAGCTGAGTTTGGCACGGGTTACCATGGTTACGTGTCCAACCGGCAAGGAGGCTCACGTGGTAATTACAGATCAGTACGTCCGAAAAGATTCATACTACTGTTTGTACAAACAAAAGTATGTTGAACGATAGTACACCTATTGAGTATAAAGTACATACATGGCATTTCGGACGCAGCCATAGTCAGTTGTATCAAATTTTGTTTTTAAAGTCCTAATTGCCAGACCTCCTGTATGAGGCAGTGTTTGTTTGTGTGATTTTTAGGCACCATACATACACCATGTTTGTTGTTTGTTGTTGATAAAACTAACTAATCCAATTAAATTTGTGTTGTTTGTTCGGTTTTCTGATCAAATAGTGAAACTTTCCTTACGACAGAGCCGCACTTGGAAGGATTCGGGGGGTTGGGTGCCAGAAGTTTGCACAAAATGCATCCTGGTACATGTAGACACGGCCGACAGTGCAAACTGAGGAGAAATCAGCTTTCTCTGTCATTACAGCACGCACTGAGGAATTTATCGTTTCAATTGACTACTTTTACCATCAACTCTGACTGCAGATGCACAAAAAAAGTGGCAACATTTCCCTTTAAAGTTCTTCTTAAGTGTTCACCTTGTTTAGCCTTTGTACGTGAATTATGGCCCAAAACATCACATTTAGTCATCCGTACAGTTTAAGTGAGGATTGTAAAAACAGATTCGGTCGTCCCGCCCGTCTGTCTGTTGAGCTGCGTCTCTGTCACTCTACCCGTCTGTTAGGACTCTGGACAATGTCACAGCCGTGACGTTGCACTGAGAGGACACTCAGCAGAAATATCTGTGAGGCACTGACACGCCCACTTCCTCCTCGCTGCTTCCTGCATCAGTTTGCCAGCGTTTTAATGTCAAACTGTGTTACAGACGCTCCAACTGTTTGCTGCATTGTTAGATAAACACATCTCAATAATTACGAAACAGTTATTAAATTTTTACGGCAGCCCTGAGAGCTCATTGTGGCGTGGGTTTACTGTGGGCAATGTGGGACAGGGGCAAACCCACACTAATGCTTTGTGGGCCCCCTGCGGGGGACCAGTAGTTTGGACCCTATGGGGTTTTCTGTGGGTAGCCCACATTAACGCCCCCCCCCCCCCCCCCCGTGTCAACAGCACCGCACATGCTGTTTTAACATTACTGTTGCTCAAAGATACTTTAATACATTTGAGCAAATCGCTAAGAGGAAGTTACTTTCTCTGAAATCTTGGATAAAAAGACATACGGTTGCAAAGACAACACGATTTAAAGTAGATGTCATTAACAGAGGTTGGATCAGGACAGAGGAACTATTTGCCAATAATAAAATATGTGGCCAGCTGAATAGAGAACTTCGTACGTAAACTCTGCGGGGAGGGTTTTGCATGAATTTCCTCGGAAATACAAATAGTACTATAAATAAAAGGCACCTCTGAATTTCTCCCATGAAAATAATAATAATCTTGAGGTTTCCTATGGCAAAATGAAGCAATGGGAGTTAAACATTAGTAAGATTCTTTTGACAAAGACCAGGGTCATGATTTTCCACTTGGCTGCTCTGCAATCATAAACCAGAAAAACAGCAGCAGTAGCTTTGTAACAAAAAAAAAAAGTCCCATTGATGCTGAAGACAGATGTCTCCCGTCGTGTGTCCATCACGTTACTCATCCCCACTTACACTTGTCAGTTAGACATTTAAAATGTACTGGATTTGATCTGAAAAAGTTAACATGTTGCACAAACAAAGTATAAAAACATTACATTAAATCAATCTGGTTAATCGTTCAACTCTCAAGCTAAATTTGAACATATGTCCGTTTAACCCTTTGCTGTTTCCAGCTTACTGTACTTGTGATATTTAAGTGGGTCAGGCTGGAGTCACAGAGTCATCCACAACAGATGGAGCATGTCAGAAACTGAAAAATGTCACCACTTGTGCCTTCAGGGAACTGAACTCGGCCTTCCAAAAGACCAGGTCAGAGTAAACCGTAAAAACATTTCCATCCATCAGGGCCAAGAGCGTGGACGACCGATGCTTAACGTCTCAGTTTGACCGTCTCTGGTCCAAAGAGAACTCAGCGTTCCAAGAACAAATGAAATGATTTCTCCCCAGATGAAAAACCATGTGGCCACTGCCACAACCGCCCAGATAACATCTTTGTAACGATATTCTTGCAGCTTCCTTTTCTCACCTCAGACTTCTCATTTATCTGCAGGATCCAGTCAGTCAGATCCCTATTAGGTTACTTTTGTTTCTTTATTTTGCAGAATAGGTTTGAGAGCAAAACTATCAACACTAAACAGGATCATGCAAACAACGATCCGGTCCGCTTTTCCTATGGTTAAAGACATTTCCACCATAAACTGGTGCAGAAAAATTCACCAGAATGCAGGAAATTAAGTGTTTAACGCTAAAAATCTCCTTGTTTCCTATGTTCCCCCAATGTTGAAACTAAACCTACGCCCTTGCTTGTCGCTGTGTGACGGGCATGACGCGCTGTGTTGAGCTGACCTCAACTTCTGTGCTCCAATGACGCAGTGAAGTGTCAACCCATCTTTTGTTTTTATTTCACAATTTCCAGTCCTCTTCTCTGCTACTGTGTTATGTAGCTAAGTTAGCTGATGCTGTGTTAACTTCCTCGGTGCACACGGGGATGTAAAGCGGCGGTGAAATGTGTAATGAAACGAGCACTTGAGCAACACCAACGGCGACTTGGCGAAAATGTAGCTGCCACGCTTCGCTGTTTGTAGCTTTTTTCGCTGGTAATTTGAACACAGCTTTAGGCCTACAGCTTTCAGCGTAGGCCCCGCCCCCCGAGATTCAGCTCAACAGCAAGAAAAATGTTTGGATTTGCAAACAAAACCTTTTACATTTGCAAACAAAACTTCACATTGTAATAGGCCTACTTTTTTTTTTTATCACAAATTGATTTTACTTGCAATAAAGCGTTTTTTCATTGCACTGTGGAACGTTCTGCTCTCAAATCTATTCTGCTTGATTGCATAATGAAGAAACAAAAGTTGACACAACTTCCTCATATGGATGAAACAGTGCTTTGTGCTGCTCCACTACTGTTTATTCACACAGGCTGCATTAGTCATGTAATCTTCCTTGTGATACAAACTGATGTTCTGTAAACTCAGAACCAACTTTTTAAATGTCCACATTTAACTACAACCTCTTTCTCTTTTTTCTTTTTTTCTACAGTGGTAACACAACCACAGGCTTCTTTAATTTGGGATGTCAGACAGAACCTCAATCTACTGTTCAGGTCATGCCACTTCCCCATTTAAATGCTCGAGGACAGAAAATGTTCACTTCCCTTCTTTTGCTTCACCAATTTCCTGTAAAAGGTCAGTTCACCCAAATAACACAAGACATACACAAAACACCACATCTCTACAGTCAGGAATGTCTTAAAATAGAGTTAAAAACTCAAATTGTCAAGTATGTGGCACAGATAACAGATATTTCAATTTGAAAGTATTTTCGCAAAACGTACCAGATAAACATGAGAAACGGATTAACTGTACAGGTCCTCACCCACATACCTTAAAAAAAAGGAAGCACAAATGTTGATGCATTACACAAATTAAATGTTGATATGTTACACAAGGGACTGGGACATTTTACTCAGGTCATGCATGTTGTTGTCTATCCAGTTTCTTTTTGAAGCATGAAAAAAACCTTGTGGAAAATGTGCTGCATCTTTGTAGCTGCTGTTAATTCTTGGATCCATATTACTGGATGTCAGTCATGATAGTAGTTAGTACACGCTGGCAGGTACCTGTACTGTAGTTTCAATGTCATAAAATACCAATATCATATTGCAGACTACAGACCCAAATCATTAAAAATTTCACTACTCAAATCATTTGGGCATATTTAATTTCTACCCACAGTATGACAGTGACATTTTACTATGAAACCAATGATGCCACCACGTGGTACTTAAAGGAATAACAGATCAAAACCATTACAGCTTATGTTCAGTGCACTTTATTTTACAAAACATTTCAGTTAGGATTCCCATTTTCCTGTGAGAAATACACGTGTTTGTATATACACCACTGATTTATCCCAAAGTGCACTTGGTGAGATTACAATAGAATAGAAAGTGCATCAGTAGAAGTTAAAATGTGCCTCCATACATGAGTTACATTAACAAGAAAGATCGGATATCTTTAATGCACTATTGGGAAAAATATCAAATCTAACATGAGGATATGACAAATAGCAACACTAACATTAAAATAAAAGCATTAATCAAACACTAATAATTCCCACAATTACTTTATTCCCATAATTACTTTATTTCATATATTAAATCTACATTTTCTTGGAAACAAATTAGCAGAAAAAATGACAGACGAACTAAGTACCATATTAACCATATTTGATTTTTTTTTAAAAACAGCCGTTAAAGGGTCTACTTTGCATGTGGCTCCACAGATCGTCAAGATTTTCTATGACATTGTATATTTTACACTTTTACCAGCAATTACTGCAGGAGACAAAAGTCATGGCTCGATGTGTTTTTGTAGTTTTATCCAACAGGACTTCGCAGTAGCTCAGCTGCTTACTCTGTGATCTGGAGTTCGGTATGTTGATCACATGGCGCCTGCGGCTAAAATGTAAAAAAAAAAAAAAAAAGCTTTATTAATAAAAGATTTTTACATGAAAAGTAAATGAAATGCAAGTTTCCTGGACAGCGATTAAGCCCAGTCCAAGTACATTTGAGTGCATGATGTAAGATTCATTCCTGTTTGTCACAGAAAGGAAATCGGCCATAAAAGAACGATTGTATTAAAAGAAAAAAAAAAAAGAACAATGTGCGACATGAGGTACAGAAACTGTGAGGTGTGATATGTTGAATCAGTTGTTGTCGTCGTTGCACAAAGACCAATACTCACACTTGAGCTGGAAATAGCAGGGCTCACAGTAGGGTTTCCCGTTTCGGATTCGAACCTGGACTCCAGTCTCAGTTCCTCCGAGATGTCGGTGGCAGCCCACACACTGAGAGGGGGAGGGAGGGGTGAGAAAACAATCGAGCACTGACCTGCAACGTGGGTTTGTGTCTAAAGCATTTCACCAGATTGTCAGCCACCTGAGCACAGAACATCTAAGCTTTTGTTTCTGCACAAACACATAGTATAGAAATATTCTATCGGTGCTATGTGCGTCTGTAACTCACACAGAGCAGAGAGCGAAATCGACCTTTACGTCTACACGCTAATGAACACAGGCTGACTAAATGTGGGAGTCCTCTGCCAGTGAGATTTTCACAATAAGCATCTAAAAAGCGAAGCAGGAGAGCGGGGCCGACTTCTTCCACTAAACCAATCAAGAACTAGAGGCGGAGAGAGAAACAGCACGCAGGACTACGACACCAGACATGACTACCAGGCCATCACACAGACGAGGAAACAGGCGGGTTAATAAAGATCGAAGTACAGATAGGTTCCTGCGAGCAGGATATGAGACACTCCTGCTGACCTTGCTTAAGGTACGGTCACATTCAGTCTAATTACATTTTCCTACAATAAGCACCAAAACAGGATGTCGTGTCACGTGTCAGTCTGATGCAGGTAATACTTATTGGGCAGTATGATCGTGTGTGTAAGTTGTCTCTCATTTCCATCCGACTGTAGCACAAATTTTAAACAAATTTCAAGGAAATCAGCCAGAGAAAATGCTAATTAATGTGCGCTTCCAATCACTACCGTTATGTGAATATTAGGAGGCTTAACAGCTGGTGGCGCCCAGCCGGGTGCGAGATGATGAAAGTAAAAGAGCCCTGTGTCGAAAACATGATGAATTTAAAGGTGTTAAAGGGTATATACAAAATACATATATGGAAATAAGATTAATTGGATTATATTCAAGTATAAAACATGTTACATGTGTCCCTTATACATTAAAAAGAAAATGCCACTAAATTGTGAGGGAAATCAAGCATTTTTACTGAATCAATTTTGAGATATTCCAAACTCACCGTCGGCTAGAATCTGTCATTTGAATAAATAGTTGGAGGAGATGCGAGCGACAGCAGGTTTTACCTCAGTGTGTGATCTCTGATAAACATTATTATGAGCTTATAAGAGGAAATTATCTTTTAATTATCTCGAGATAACAAAGCTTGTTTTTTTTTAGATAATTAACTTGTGATCACAAGATAATGGCATTAAAAACATGACTGTTTAGGGCTTCCGCACATATTATTACGTTATTTTGGTTTTAATCATATTAATTGTATTTAAAATTTCTCTGTAAAGCACTACATTTTTAAATGTGCTCTATAGATAAATTTGACTGACTTGTCGTGACTATTTGTATGATGTTCAGACATGTTTTTCATCTCATGCTTCGTGTATTTGCTGCATGATGTATTTGCTGTTTCTCGTGCACTCTGTCACATTTCATTTCCACTCTGTGATTTTCATGCACAAAGTGAATAAAACAGGTGGAAGGAGATGCTGTGGCTTTGAGTCTGGCCGTGTAATATCGTGTATTTGTGCAGAGATTAGACCTGCTGTGACCGCACCGTAACCCGGTCATGACCTCTCACCTGGAAACAGGCGAGGTGGAAGCAGAGACTAAGGGCCTCTATGACCATGGCTGCCCCACTACCCAGGACACGCTCACACACACAGCAAGTCCTCCTGCCACTGACCATCCTGTACGATAACATACAGAAAATAACACACTACAGCATGCACAAGAGACACAGCCGCTATATATTCCAATGAGTTTACGTACCTGGCGTGATGAGAGGAGTCGAGTGTATGTCTCTGGAATAACATCGATCCGGTGCTGTAGCGGGAGGAGGAGTTCCTACTGGGAGCACAGTAACCTGCAGCAGCAGAGTGCGGACGCGGGTAACTGAATGAAGCGGTCGAGAGTGGCGACTGACGCAAAGTATCCAGGTCATCCAGAGACTCGTACCTGCAGAGAAGATGTCAGAGTTCAGAAAACATGTAGCAAGAGGTTAAAGGGAAAAGACAGAGAGGAGTAATGTCATAACCAAAGGTTGTGAAACAAACAGCTGCCTAAAAGGTGCAGTGGAGTCGAATACCGACAGTGGCTGAGCACATCGCCGGTTAATCTTTATCGGGACGATAGTTATCATTTTATTTTGCTAATTTAATGATCTGCCTTGAGAGCCGCTCCTCTGCAGAGCCTGTGCATCTGTGCTGCAGCGGGGAGAGAGATCAGGGGACCACGGGGCAAACAGCATTCAGAGTCGGCATATTTTCACATCTAACTCAGAACCTGAATTAGCATGTTTTGAGTTAAGTTTTAAGCAGATGATTATGGGGATACTATCATTAGTCGCAATTATTTAGGCCGGGATAAAATTAAATTTTCATATTGTCCCATGCCTAGTCCAAATACACCCACCTCTTCATAGGAACCCCGACATAGATCGGCTCCTTGTAAAAGCTGCTGCTGCGCTGACGTATCCAGCTGTTGTCAGTCAGAAGCTGAGTCCTTTTCTTCATCTCCTCCAAAATCTGCTGCCGGTCTTTCTCAGCCGCAGACTGTCCTTTTCTTTTCCTCTCATCACCTGGAATCAAAGTTTTGGGGGGGTTAGCCCCGTACGTCACCAGGACACAGAGGAATATTATGACAGAGAGACGAGCAGACTCACCTCTTGTCTGTCTGTGGGGGCCAGCTAATGCCGAGGTCGACAGGGACTTTGCCCTATGGGAGGAAAAAACACATTATACTACAAAAAAAATGACTTCTCTTTTAATAAGGTTTTTTTTTTCCAGAAAAATTGGGCACCAAACTAGTTGCATGCTGATGTTGGCTTCAAGGTGAGTTATCCTTTCAGGTAAAAGCAGTTAAATAATACACATCTAACAAAAATGTCAAAACTCATAATCACAATATTGAGTCAATATTGAAATCACGATTATTTAACATTTATTGAACTTAAAAAAAACACTGGAGTTTTTTAAAAACTTTAATTCAACTGAAAAATAAATGTTAAAAAATAACTACATATACATTTAAATACATATAAGAT
>JAOVVB010170590.1:0-11444 GCA_028570985.1 Heterobranchus longifilis | reverse complement strand
CACAGATTTATAGACGTCTCTTTCGCCATGTAAGTCTATAGGAAAAAGTCTTTTTGGGCCCCATGGCATCACGTGACGGCCGCCATAGTTGTAATACCACCGTTTCACCACTATGTCAAATTGGCTTCAACGGTCGGCGCACTTCCTGGCGGCCTGGTTCGTCATTTTAGAATATTTCTGAGGAAGATGTTGATATTCCCAACAGACTCATCTTTTTCCTCTGTTCTTATGCCTTTGTATTTTCTGCATTACGTTACCCGCTCGATAGCTTGCCAAATTATCATTCTCGGTGGCATCTAGACGCCAACAGTAATGTTAATATTAGCGTCCATGTTGCCGTTGCCTAGCAGTGGCGTTCTCGCGACTTAACCACTGCAAGCGTGTCGTGTGCACGACTTCCCATGTCGTAACCACGAGCTCACGAGTTCCATTTGAAGGCAGCAAAAGGGTCAAACTATTTGCCACACACACATTCGTACTGTAAAGTAGGACGAGGCACAAAGTGTCACAATGTGTGCCGAACAAAACTCCACCTTACATGTTCTCTTCATCCACTCAGATAACAGAAAATATTTGGCTATGAGGAAGAAAAAGTGCTTTACATAAGCAAATATTTGATAACAGTCACAGCACCATTTTTGCAGCACGTTCCTAAGCTATCAGTGGCACATAGATGTGAAAAAATTTCACCCCGCTGTCAAACAATCTTTAGTTATATAACTGATGGTTTTGACCTATACAGTTGAATGTAGCTCTTCCAGCTTCCCAAGAGATTTACATTTTGAAATCCCGGCTCTAGATTTTCACAAACCTCAAGGGATCAATGTGTCATGGCTGGAGGCGCTGACAGACTTGTCTGTGGCGGATAACCGTGAGATGAAAGGCCTGCGGAGGGAAAACATCTTACAGCCCAGCAGATGTCAGAAACCGGGTTTCGTATAGTGCAAGAAAAAACAATATTTGCTATATTAATGTTATCTGTTTTGACTGTTGTTGCACAGACTCAAGAGAGACAAATGGATCTTACAGAGTAATGTGCCTCACTGGGGTGTTTAAAAGCACGATTTGTTGCTCGATAACCTTCAGAAAACCATTAAGCGGGACCTTAGTTTCAATCCACAGAGATTGTTGAGAGCAGGTTATCTGGATGTCACAGTAAGCTTTTTGACTGTTTGGATCTGTAGGAGCCAAGTGCTCTTTTACAGCGCAAACAGCCGCACATCTGTCTTAAATCATCCTCTAATGGTCACCTTAAATATCAAAGTCACATCCACTGATCCTGAGAGTCCTTCTGAGAAACAATCAGCCACTTCAATAACTGCCTGTGTTTACGTGCATGGAAACCATCCCACCACCCACTGAGAAAAACAAGCCCCATGAGGAGGGAAAAGAGGCATAAAGGACGACGTTTGAAAAAAAAAAAGGAAGGAGGCCAGTTCTGAACATTTCTGGCATTCCTCAGCTCCATGCAGCAGCAGCAGGATTTTCTTTAGGGGAAGTAGTCGGTCCAGCCAAGAGCCACCGGAGCAGGACCCTGCAGGGAGCCCCGCTTTCTCCTCATTGGTCCAGAGCCGAGCGCAACTGGCTCAGTGCCGACCACGAGAGGAAGAGCACATTAAAGCAAGAATTCAGGACATAGGCGGGCAGGGATATTGTTTAACCTGACACAAGTAAACAAGCATAAGAGTGTGTGCATGAGAGAGAAAGAGACTTAACTACAGTGGAAAGCATTACTCTGTGTTCCTCTTCACAGGATGCTGGCATTTCCTGTTCAGAGAGTATTTATGGAGGACTGGCCCGAGAGAGGACTTTTATTTTCTTTATGATAGCCTGTTTCTCTAAATAGACATACTGAGAGTAAAAGCAGATGCTTCACATGTGATCTGGTCCAAATGTGGGTAATCTGTTTTGGTACGAGATCTGCTTTTTCTCCCGATTACACACGCAGGTGAACGATCAACAGCAGACAGAAACACTGAAAGGTACTGGTCTTTATCGTCAGCATTATGGGATAATGAGAGCATGTGGGGGTTTATAGAGGGATAGCAATATGTGCTGGGATGATACAAAAGATAGATAGAAAGATAATGTTTAAAAAAAAGTTTTCTCCATTGTTGCTTTTTATTAAGAAATATTCAAGAGAGTTTAACCAAGTGAAGCCTCTAAAAACTGTTCGATTGAAACAATCTGAGCATGGAATGTGAATCTTTGGTTAAATTACCCATCAGTCATAGACACGCTGTGTGTTGCTGGTAGACACTAAAGGTCAAAGGTCAAAAATCGATCCTAGAGGATACTCATTTTAGTTTAAATTGTTAAATTGCCAGTGAGTGCAATTAAAGTAATACAGTACATGAATACTGAAAGCCATCAGAGGTCCACTGATGGTATGCTAATGCTTAACGCCAGAAATATAAAATGAATTAGAACTATATTCAGATATTGGCTCCATGAGGACACTCTTGTGCTGAAAACACACCAAGCAGCAACGAAGTGCGGCCTGCAGCGAGCTGCCACGCGATGTCTAAGAAAAGCTGCAGCCATCTGATTCTGGGCGAGGCGCGGCCAAACTAAAAGTTGGGGATAGTTTAACTTTTAGCGGCGAATTCTGGCCAGAGAATACCCGCAGCCAATCAGTGACATGATGACCTATGTTACAAAGAACTTCTTGATGCCTGAAACACGCGCACACGCCTCCTGGTCGCAGAAAAATTTAATTACTGCAGGGAGCTGTTTGGTGTGTTTTCAGCGTCATCTAACATCTTTCCCATTTGGGTTTATATAAAAAACAAATCTAATTTACATTTGATTGAATATATTCCATTAGGAGTTCCACGAAAGTTGACGAGAAAACATATTGGTGGGCAGTTCCTTTGCTCAGTAACTCTCTAATCTTGTTGCGTAAAACACAGAAGGGTTTAGCTTTATTCCATTTGTAAGCAGGAGTAAACAAGACGAAATCCAAATCTAGAATCATAATTCCTTTTTAAATCAATTAGAAAGGAATATGGCAAATTAACTGCCTGGAAAATAAAGTAATGCTGCCAAATGTTACGTTGCTGTTGATGCTAGAAAAAAAACAGTCACACACAAGAAAGAGAGTTTGATACAAAATGCACTTGTATTTTTCTTCGTTACATTTTGCAATGCATGCCATCAACATTTATTCATTTTGACATAAGGTCCACAAGGACAAGTGCAAACCTGCCTGAAATCCATGAGCAGAACACATCAGGAATAAGTAAAAGTTAAAAAAAACCAAAATAAGACATGATATAATGATGTTAACATTCAGACACGGGTAAAAAAAAAAAAAAAACATCAATTATTTTACAGATTAATCTTAATACTAACTCACAATATACATTTCAGTACTTTATTGAGAAATCCAATGTCTCCGCTCCCGAGCATTTGAAGGCAAACACCACATATTTATACAAATCTTCAGTTGACCGTGTCATTGTACATCCTGTTACAATCCTCATAACAAAACTCAACTGATGCTTTCAACCCCTGCCATTCCCTCGTTCCAAGACCGATGTTTTCACAATATTTGAAGAGCCTGAAATCTTGTGGCAATGTCAAGTAAAAAAAAAAAAACTTGTGCAACTTGTGCAATAGCCAACAAAACAAAAAGATGTAATATTAACACAGAAGTGAGGTTGAGAAAAGTGGCACTTTGTGAATAAAAGGTGACAAAAACGGTGAGTGGTACAAAACGGTGAATATGTACACTACAGTACATTGTGTGACAGCGGACTGCGCTTGAGTAGCCTTTGGTTTCTTACTAGAACATGGAAGTCCAATGACAAAAGAAAAAGTGCTTACGATTGTCCTTTTTTTTTTTTTTTAAATGCTACTATTTTCATCTTAAACTCAGGCATTGATGTGGCTTTGTGTATTTAAGGGGGGTGAAGAAGTGGTATAACAAACACACATAAATAAACATATAAAACACAGTCTGTCTTCAGCGTAGGTGCTGTCCTTTGCTTTAATTCTTTTGTTAAGTACAACCATCTGTCAAAACTCTTTACTTCCTTCAACACATCTCATCATGGAAGGTATGTCTGGGTCAGCTGAAGCAGAACTTGTTTTGATGAGAGCACACAGTGAGTGAAGTCATTTCCCAAGGCAGCCTCTCCTCTGAAACCCAGTTCTAAAGGCTAATTGGGTAAAAAGAGAAACCAGTGTGCGTGCAGGGGGGAACTATAGCCACAGTGTCAAGCTGTCACTTTCAAAAGGCAGCAGTGCAGTCCTGCGACAAAATCCTTGTGTGTCTTCTCCCACATCTTTATTCCTCTCACATTCCTTTCCGTACAATCATAAATCAGCACGGAGAAGCGTGTATTACTCACACACATGCAGAGGTATTAAACTACACACACACACACACACACATCACAGCAGTAGAAGCAGCAGCAGGCGTACAGCGTGGCCCCGAGTCAGATCGAGACCCAAAGCAGCTGCACCGGCTCTCAGCGTCCGCTCCGTGGAGTTTGAATTTCGCTCAAGTCTCTCTCCAACCGCGAAACGTCGTTCAGCAGATCAGCTCCTGCTTTATCTCGGGCCGCGTGGGGAACGGGGGCTCGCCGAAGGAGAAGGCGTCGCGGCCCGTTTTCAACCCGCCCTGGCCCGGGCACGCGAGGTACGACCCGATCAAGTCCAGCTCGGGGGAGGACACCGGGCTCTCGGGGTCCGGGCTCTCGGGCTCCGACTCCGACTGGCTCGTCTCCGGCTCGTCCGAAGAGGAGGCCGACCTGGCGTGGAGGTGCGGGTGGGAGTGGGGGTGGGGGAGCGAGTTCAGCCAGGGGTGGTTGAGGCATTCTTCTGCCGTGGCGCTCTTCCTGCACACACAAACACAATAACACTGCGGATGAGTGGAAATTCCCGAAGAGTTTAAATACCCGACGGATTGCCTGGATCTTCCGATTCACTCAATCAGTTCTCTCGCAGACGTCGGCCATATTCCTTTTCAACATTTGGTTTTGGAAAACCACAAAGAAAAGCACATTTTGCTCTCAAGATTTTTCCCCCTCCGTCTCTTGACGATTACTCAAACACTGAGGAATCTTCCACTTTTTCCAACGCTACCAGTAATCTGCTGCAATTAAACGATACTGACTGGAGATTATGGCTCTGGATGTGAGACAGAGGCTGCTGCTACTTTTCATCAACAAATTGTGGTGAAAAAGTACAGGCTCGGTGTTGGAGCTCTCAATCAGAATTAGGCTGCATTCAGACCAACAACCACAATCTGGCGATTCACCATTCATGTGACATCCTGTTGTGCGCTTTAACCCCCAATGTAGCACACGTAGACTTTATATTTCCGTCTGAGCTTTGTTATGATCCCAAGATTTACGACCGCACATGAAGGCAGCTTCACGAGGAAAGAGATTGAAAAAAGAGACGAGGGACCGTGCTTTGTTTTGGAGCTTGTTAATCAGCTGTTACATGGACTCCTGGACAGATAAGTGCCTGTGTTTTGTTTTTTACATGTTACATGATTTGTCACCGCATTGGGTTGCGTTTCTCCAAAAGTTAAATCTGTCTCATCTTTTCGCCGCAGGCCGCTGCATCCTTTTTCGGCACCCTCATCACGAGCATACAACGTGATTACAGTGTTTTTGGGGTATGAAGCATTTGAAGATACTCAGAGAAATGACATCCCAATAAGCAAAAATTCCAATGTAGGCACTGGTGGACCATTTCTATTGGTATAGTTTAAAGGGTTTTTGTTTCTCTAACATGGTGACACACAAAGCTGATGCATCAGTGTTTGGTGTCATGTCAAAAAAAGATAGTGGTCTAAAAACAATCTTCTTTTTTTCTTCAAATGAGGTGAGTTTACAACCACCGTTTGCAAAAAAGGAAATGCTTTCTTGCCTGCGTGACGTAAATCGTGTTACCACACACACTCATTTAGACGCATGCGGATGTACTTCCGTGCCGGTGTCAACCTGAGTCACATCCTTGGTGTGTAAATCAGCTCAAAGTGATGCTGATGGAAACTTTTTTTCTCGTTTTAGCCAGAATCAGAACATCTGATCATATCTTCATATTTACAGTAAAAGCCTCACCTGGGGTTTTTAACCAACAAGGACTTGATGAAGTCAACGGCCAGAGAGGAGATCCCCTCAAACGTGTCCTGCGAGTAATCGACGTTGATTTGGGAGATGTTGAGGAATGTCTCCTGCTTGTCGTCACCCAGGAACGGAGACTCGCCCGTCAGCATGACGTAGGTCAGGACCCCGATGCTCCTGGCAGAGGGGGAGGAAGAAAGAGAAGGAGGTTATGAGGCAATCTTTGGTGCGTTATGGAATCTGTTTTGCAACACACACTAACACAACAGGTCTGGCTGTCTCCCACTGCGCTGCGGTTAGTTAATAATTAACTGCAAGTATGAAGCAAAGATGATCTTGTGGTCAAAGGTCTAGACTGTCTTTTGCAAGTTGTTAGGGAAGTTGTCTCCGATTAAAGGAATTCTTGGTCGACTAACACTCATACGATTTTGTCAACTAATTGATTAGTTTATTTAAGCGACGGATCTGCAAAACTGAGTTTCTCCACAAAGAATCATGCAAAAGCATCACTTTAAATCTTATGTTTACTAGAGATGTGCTGATACGTTTCTTGGAAATAAGTTATTCAGCATAAAAAAAGCATAAAAAAAGGACTAAGTGGGGGCAGCCCTAAGGGACGTGATGTCACCGTCCTGAATGTGCTTTTACTCTCAGTAAAGTAGTAAAACAGACTAAACAAGTTCTGCATGGCATCCACTGAAATGAGTGGAAATAGTCACAATACCTAGCACACTTACCACATGTCTGTCGCAGTGGTAATGGGCTCATAGTTCAGGATCTCTGGTGCTGCAACAGAAACACATGCCCCCCCCCACAATTAGTCATGACAAATGGCCCTCACATTGAAAAGACGCAGGTGATTCTGGGTATTTAAGGGCTGAAAGCAGGACTCCAGGACTCACCCACGTACTCCGGGGTACCCAGGATCTCCCTGACTTCTGAGATTTCGTCCATGCGTCTGGATAAGCCAAAGTCCACAATGCGAATGTCCCCCAGAGGTCTGGCACAGGTCAGTAAGATGTTCTGGGGCTGGAGAGGATACACACACACACACACACAGACACACATTAGACAGAGGTATGTTACATAATGGTTATTTAAGAAGCCTGAGGTCTGGCATCTGAGGTCATTAATTACATGGCAGTGTGAAAGAGTCAAAGCAGTTGAGGTAACTGGTTCCAAGAGGATTTGGGGTCTGGTTTCGTCAGTCGCCATCTCCTCTGAGATCATCCTCTAAAGCCAATCAGATGAGACCGAAAACCAGGTAGGACACCGCTGCCAACCACTGGCATGGCTCCGTGGTTTGTGTGTGCAAATACGGGAGTGCACATACGACCACGTAACGTATTCCACTACACATTACTGAGTACATGCCCTAAAATGTAATTTATAATGTATTAGAATACTCAAGTTAAGTAACATATTCTAAATACTTTGGATTACTTTTGGAATACTTATTTTAAATACGTAATCCCGTACAACAGTGCTTAATTCTGGGTCAGACTGGCTCAGTGCTTCACTTTTAAAGACGTTGTATAACGTGTAATGAGAAACCAGACACTTGGTTAATTTGCCAGATGCACTGGTAGAAAGAAAACCACAAGGATGACTGCCATGTTACCTCAGGGGCCATTAAAGAAAACATGATAGCCCAGTGAGATTCCTCTACCCACCGATTCCTTGTGGGAACAAGGTCATGACACACTGAATGAGCTGCGGTTGCATAATAAGAAATCATATCTCGTCCGCCCGCCACTCCAGGGAATAGACTGTCCTATATCGTCATGCAATCTATTCAGCGTGCTCACTTTCAGATCCAGATGCACCACATTGTTCCGATGCAAGAAGGCCACTCCATTCAGGATCTGCTTGGCCAGCCGGATCACGTCCTTCTCCGTGAAGGCCTCGTCGTTATCGGCGACACACTGGTCGAAGATTTCTCCACCGGCGGCGCTGGAAGGAAAGCACAGGAAGGAAAACTGAGAAAACAAAACGAGGATAAGATGAGAAGAAAAGAAATGTGCAGCCACCCCAGTGGAGTTTAGTTTGGCTTACTTTCATTTTTTCATTATTCACTTCAACTTGTCATAATAAATTGCACCTTAAACTGTACAAATACACCCTTCCTCTCACTTTCAATCACACATGTTGACAATAGCAAACTCCAACCCGTCCCATTAGCACAGTTTTGGTTAAAAAAAACAAAATGTCATTTCCAATTTCTTTAAAATTATGTAACACACTGTGTCCACATTCGTGTACTTTGGCTTGAGGGAACAAAGTCCGTCCACATCTACACACTGCAACATGAATCAATATCATTTTAGGTTCCCTGCCTCTGCGTGCACCTTCCCGTTCTCAGGAATATTACTGGAGATAAGACGGTCATAACAGCTTACAGCAGGTTCAGATAAGGCCTTATACAGCCTAATATACAGCAGGTTAACTTATTAAATCAAAATTGTGGAAACAGAAGCAACCCTGGCCAACTAAATCAAAGTGTAAACTTTTTCTTAAAGTAGAAAGAAGCAGATCTTAAGAAAGTGCCAGAGGAGGCAGCGGGGGAGTCGTGTCAAGTTGCATAGTTTTTGCGACAACTTACACGTAAGGGATTAGTCTTTTTTTTGGAATTTAGTAATTAGACTCGATGGTGACTTCTCACATTTTTTTGTGGGAGGAATAGTCAGATTCCTGCCTGGTCTTGCTGCACTTGTGTAACAACATTAGGTAAAGTGGAGACATGGTGGATTTACGCTGGATGCTCCATCAGTCAGATCAATGCCTGAAGCTGACAGTTCACCCCCCAAAAACTAGAACCATGTGTGGGGGATTTAGATGGCACACATGCTTTTTATCTTCAGTGAAAAAAAAAAACATTGTGTCCAAGCCCTGGGCACGACTGTTACATAACCAGCACCGCCCAATCCCCCGTCAGCTCCCTGACCCTGCACTCTTTACTATCTCAGCTGTGAAAATATCACCCATGTTTTTGGGGATTTTAAGGATATCCGTCATTGGTCCCTCTAATCTTTTCTTCTTTTTTTTTTTTTTTTACTCCCAGCACCAAATACTTGACCTCCCACCTACCCCGCTTGTTGCAAACATGAGAGCAGTGGGGACATACAATGAAACTGCACTGCTTGTGTATATTAAATGTAAGCAAGCCTGGTGTTAAGTGTTTTCATTTGGGGGAGGAAATGAAAGACATACGAGTGCGGTTTGGCGGACACTTTTTATTTTAATTTTGAAAAGTGCAATAGAAAAAAACCCTCACGTCTCTTGGTGTTATATCGAAAATGAACTCGAATCTGTCAACTTAAACATGGACTTGAACCATTACCGTACCTGTCTTAACAATTAAGTGCTTGACATGATAGCGTGTTTTTCATTAAGCTGTCAGCAGAGCGCCTGAGAGGATTTAAAATCTTGATAAAGAGCATTTAAATTCACCAGACTGCACACATTCTGGCCAAGCACTTAGGAACAATCTGATACTTCCCTGAAGTCTAAATATTGTCTCCGCACTCTCCCTTCTTCCCACAGAGTTAATGTACACACTCCTTCAGTGTGCAGCAGACATCCTCCCCTGCACCGAGCGGCAAGAAGAAAAAACACGGCAGCCAACACGAGCGAGGGCACGGAGAAGCTAAACAACCATCTGATGACATAAGCTGAGAACATATTAAAGTCGAGATGAAATAAAAGAGAACCTTTTAGATCACATCCCCAGTGTGCACCTATTTAACAATATATGCCAAATAAAATGCAAAAGAATCTTTGTTTTGTATTTTATATCAAAATCAATCAAAATCCAATCGGGTTTTCTTCTTGCAAGACAAAATATAATTGGTAACAACCAATTTCAACCAATAATATGACATCGTGCCAACAGTCTGTATAGCGCTAAACTCTAAGCCCGCCCACTTTTTAATGGTCCAATCAAATGGAAGGATTTTAAATCGATTTTGTAACTGCACACCGCTCAAATATTCTCTTTCACTGGGAAATACGTCACAGTACAGAAGCTAAAGACACTAACTTCCGTTTAACTGGGACTTTAAGCATTTCTCTATTTTAAGGTCAACCTCCTTTCAGTTCTGAAGGCTATTTGGTCAAAGCCCTTGTTGGCTGACCACCAAGCCGGGCGCTCATCGACGTCACCTTAACAGAACCCGGTCACCACTTTCCTCAAGTCTGCTGGCTGAATTTCCTGGACAGCGCTTGTAAAGTCCAATTAACGCCCACTGAGGTCATTAGTGCTCTCGGCTGCTGCGTGTTAAAAGGGCAAGGAGAGAAACATGGCAGTGCTGTTCATGCCAGAGTACGAGAAAATCATATCGTGATGAAAAACGATCAACGTGGAGTTTTAAAAGATGGAGTGTGGAAACACCACGATGCATGAATGAGATGACTTGATGCTGAAAGCTGCAAAAATATCTACCAATAGATACAGAAGCAAACTTATGATAATTATTATAAATTATACACTTCTGCTTGAAGCCTTTTAACAGAACATCTGTCATCTGAAGGGTTGTAGGTTTGGCTGTATTCTCTGTAGTTGTGATGCGTTTGCGTAAGCAGATTTGGGTTTGTGACTTTTATATATTACACTTTCAAATATGCAGAAGGAAATGAAAGATCACAGTCACAGTGATGAATTCTCCAGGAAGCATAGAGCTACCGTGCAAAAAAAAAGAAGAAGTGACGCACCTTCATTTTTCATCAAAGTGACCATCTCTCAAACCAGTCATTATGCTGGGGGGGGATTCTGTGGCGCTGACGCACGCCGGAGCTCTCAGAGATGATTAGAATTCAACTTCTCGCTTCAGTTTCTCTGACATTACCAAGGATGCGGTTGTGGCTACGAGAAGTGTGTGTGTGTGTGCGCCGCGTGTGCACAACACTTTATACCAGCATGGTGGTGTGTGCTACTTTTGGGAGCCTTGCTTGCTGCTTACATTTAAACCCACACAGGAAATGGAAAATGGTTTGCAATTCTTGAAACTCATGCTGAGGTCAGACAGTTTGAAGATGCAGCTATTCGGTGGCCAAGGGTCTCGCTGAGAATGCTCCTGCAGCTTTTAGGAAAAAACGTACAGTGCAATAGAAGCTGACGTTTAAAAACTGAGCTCTTTATGTGCTAAGATATTGTGCACGTGCCGGCTGCTTGACCTTATGCTCAAAGACTCCCAGTGCAGCTCCATTTTTGGACTATGTCCACACTAATACCTTTTCATTTTAAACCAGCGTTTTAAAACGAAAACAATGTCCATCCTCACAAGTGTTTTAGCACAGTTTCAGAAATAATCTCTGTCCATACTAACACACCTGAAAACGCATATCACAGACCATGTACGTACA
>JAOVVB010170581.1:0-11444 GCA_028570985.1 Heterobranchus longifilis | reverse complement strand
AATCCTAACATTTTATTCTGGCGACTGAGATGTGCACAGTGTAATTTATAGAGGTTAACAATGGTTCAGCGTTGTCCTTGGCTCCTTTACAAAGTGTCATTGTTTCTGGTACAAAGACTTTTTCTTCTAAAAGTTACAAGCACAACGTGTGTGTTTTTTTCCTACAATTAAGTTGCATGCTTTATTTATAGGACTAATCTTCTGAGGGTGGTACTCTGTAATTACTTGACATTGTGGCGGCGATGCCTTCACAAGATTTGATGAGTTCCTTTGCCTGTATAGCATGAGTAAACTAATGTGCTTAACGTGTGATTCATACGCTTAAGACTATGATAGATGACAACAGGTTTTATTTTTAGACAACACTATTAGGCGCACTGCGGTCATCGCAGCATGGCATTCTGATTTGTTTATTTCAGTGACACACAATGAGCACTCTGTGTGTGTAAACCTTAAATGAATCTGAGCGTCTGTGTACAAAACTACTATAACTGCTCCAACCAACCATTCTAATAACAGATCTGATCAACAGGGGACATGCACATCCAAACCTATCAGGTCTTCTCCAGCGCTTGAGAGCAGACCAGCAGCTTGTGTTGGAGAGTAGATGTCTATCTATAATCAATACACCACAATCTGGCCTTATCTCTCTCTCTGATATGCTGCACAGCCACTTTTCCACACCCTCCAATGTCCTCCGGCATCACATCTGAGAACGCTGACAGCAATTATGGATTGCCACCTTTTTTCCAATAAGCCAAGAGTCAGTATAGCCGAGCATCAAAGATTCTAAATTTGAAGTAACTTTTTTAAAAAGAGAAAACAACAGATGAAGTGAAAACAGCAGAGCCTATTCTTTCTCCAAAATAACACAGGCTACAGCACTTCTGGCAGGTTTCTCTTGCTGTATTCACCCTCCATCAACCATTAGTTTAACTAAGACCGAGTCCCACATCATGTTGTCGCTCCTCCGTCCTCCTGCTGTGGTTTTGTCCCTGTTGAATTGCTCTCCCCAACAGGCTGGTGACCTCGGAGCGAGCGCTGCCCAAGGCTTCCAAAGAAAAAGATGCCTCCTCCTGTCTGAGGGCGCCTCACACCCACCCACTCCTGACAGACGAGAATGACCGAATAAATCTTTCTGAACGACTCGGTGCTTTTATGGATGAAAAGGTTTTAAAATGGCTCCAAATTTCACTCCTATTCCAGCTGCTCATTTCGTTGTTATGCAGTAACGTTACAGCGCTGAATGAACGAGCGAGGACCGTTTTGAATCGGACTCGAGTCGAGAGTTGGCAGGTTAAACTGAACGAGATTGAACAAACTGCTTTCTCAAACTGGGGCGTCTTGCCCGTCTAAAGACTGACAGCTCACAGCCGATATACAAGTGGGATGCTGAATCAATGCATAACAGTGTCATTTATTAATGTAAACTCAGACACGATGACTGTTGTTTTGTGTAGTGGACAGCAATAGCTATCGAATATGCATGTAGTGTAAATGTACTATAGCGTCCCGGACACGCAACGCATTCTCATTCCCAACTTGTCACATGCATTGACTTTTTGTTTTGGTTTCACAAACACCAGGTCTCCTGGGTCAAAGTCCTGTGTTTGTTTGACTCACCCACCACCCCTCCCACCCGCCATACACACCTTCCTCGCTCTAAATACACGCTGCATGACGTCAGGAGCATTTTCTCTGAGCATCTACGTTAGTTGAAAGCCCTGCGTCTCAGTGACAAGGTGACGATATTTGACGAGTCCGGTCTGGGACACACTGACATCATATTCCAAAACTCGAAAGGTTTGATACATTTAGAAGGATCAACTCGAAGGAAGCGATTCTGTGAAAAGAGCTGGTCTGCCCATCACTACCACCCACTACCTCCAGCCCACTTTAGGGATGTCATTGCCCCTTCCTTTTATGCCCTGGGGCCTACAGGGGCCAGTGATTTACAGATCTCCATATGGCCAGGCCTTTAAGGAACATCTGACAGACAGGATGTTTTTCTTGCATGTCATTTCACCCTTCTTATGCAGACTATATTATATTCATACTGTACTGACCCCACGACATTCTGCATATGGTACCTGAGGCGAAATCTGTCAGTTTTTGACACGGCAAGGCTATTTTTCTCATGCAAATTCTTGTTTACATGCCCTTTTGTTTCTGTTCAGTTTTTATCCCTAGAATTTGGGCTATGTTGTCGAGGTCTGCATGGCTTCACGTATCGACACAGAGGATGGTGGCACAATGGAGTGATGGCATGGCTCTAAGATGGAAAGAAAGGAAGAAAGGCAGGGGGAGAGGGGAGACAGAGCGGTGCAGAGTGGAGGATAGAAGCAGCCCTGCTGGAGGCTCGCCACAGGCTACGTCTGACATCCCTCTCTCTGATGGACTGATGAGATTACCCTGACATTTTTTCCTTCTAACTTAAATTGCATTACCACGAGGATCTTATGTTAGGCAGATCTCCATATTATTCGCAAGGGATTTGGGTTCCATTTTGCTCTCTGCTTCTTTCTGTTCTCTCCCTTTTTCGCTCACACTCGAGGGATGAAATCTTCTTTACAGCCTTGCATGTATTATCCGTTGGCAAGACTACATGGATCCCATTTCAGAGACGGTGCAGCATATTCGTCACCATATATCATGGTTACGCAGTGCCCCCTGCTCAGGCGGCCCCTCCTACAGTAAACTAGAATGATGCAGGTCACCGCGGTTGCAAGTGAACTGTGACATTTGATTAGTCAACTATCCTTGCACGGTGGACTGTTAACAGAATGAACTAACCAAGCAATTCAGCCTTAGGGTCATTGATAATTAAAGATAACCCATTTAAAAAGCAAATCCAAACATAGACCATGAACTGTACAGATTGGGGTCATGAAAGCATGTTTTTTTATGCCACTAATTTACATTCAACCTTTGCATTTCACCAGCACTTTCACCTTGACATTTAAGGTTAACTGACAAATTAGGGCACCGTTTTTTTTTTTGGGGGGGGGGGGGTGTGTGCACTAGGCGTCTGTGCTCACCACCAGAGTATGCGCTCTCTCTTTGCTGTGCTGCATAGCATAATGGTCTCAATTAGTCTAAAAGTCACAGTGGGTAATAATTCACCTCTCTCAGGCTTCATTTCCTCAGATTCAAGTCAAGCATAGCACAGGAAATGACACTTCAGGAGCTTTTAAAAAATGATGAGGACAAGCGGAGCGATCAGGGCGGTAAATCAGGTGAGTGACTCGCGGATGGCGACAGCATGAGGTGGCGGCAGAGCCTGTCAGTCGCCGTGGTGACATGTTCATCAAGGTGCAGGTGACATCACTCAATCACTGTATCAGTCACCGGAAAGACTGGTCAGTGGCATCAAACACAGTTCTCATTATTGGAGTGCCTCCTGCTAAAATCAATCACTGACAGTTTGGCTCATTTGAAAAATGATTGTAATCTGTTTTGGGGAAACGTCTGCACATACTACATAGTGCTGGTACTTTAATATTACACTATATATTAGGATCCACCCAATGCACGCATGTAAAACCTGATAGAGAGGTCATAATGTTTGTATTTTGAAGGTGATATGTGCCAACATTCAATCATTATATGAAATCATATACGTGTAAACATTAAAAAAAAGAAGGAGGGAAAAAAAAAGGATTATCTCTTGCCATAAAAATTGAAACGATTTACACCATATTGGGATTGTCCTCCACTGCAACACAGACAGATGTAATTCTTTTAGGTAGATCAATCTAGTCCACCTGGGACACGTTTGTGCAGCATTTCTCAACCTTTTCTGGCCCGTGACCCCATTTTCAGGTCCCAAAATTCTCCTGGCCTCAATTAGAGTTGTCAAGTTGTCATGTGAATTTCAGTATGGCACACTTTCATATTCTATTTTCAAAAGTTTTGTCGTCAGAAGCAGAGGGCGTGACAAGTTTAGAAGGAGCTGAAAATTAGCTGTACTAAAATGCAGATTTATTTGATTTTGTAATGGTAATTGAATTATTGATTTTTTTCCTATTTGAATTGTTATAATTGTAATCATTTTCCTCTTCAGTGAGATTTTGAAAACATTGATGTTTGTCTGCTTTAAATGTTGTTTTGTCTGTTTTTAATGTTGTATTTTCTGCATTTAATGCTGTTTTGTCTGCATTTAGTGTTGTTTTGTCTGCTTTAAATGTTGTTTTGTCTGTTTTTAATGTTGTATTGTCTTCTTTAGATGTTGTACTGACTGCATTTAGTGGTGTTTTGTCTGCTTTAAATGTTGTTTTGTCTGCATTTCGTGTTGTTTTGTCTGCTTTAAATGTCGTTTTATCTGTTTTTAATGTTGTATTGTCTTCTTTAGATGTTGTACTGACTGCATTTAATGTTGTTTTGTCTGATTTAAATGTTGTTTTGTCTGCATTTAGTGTTGTTTTGTCTGCTTTTAATTTTCTTTTGTCTACTGTAAATGTTCTGACTGCATTTAGTGGTGTTTTTGTCTGCTTTAAATGTTGTTTCGTCTGCTTTAAATGTTGTTTTGTTTGCTTTAAATGTTGTTTTGTTTGCTTTAAATGTTGTTTTGTTTGCTTTTTTGTCTTACTTGTTTGTATCAACTTGCGCCCAGTGACTGAAGAAGCAGCATTTTGGCTAAATCTGACACATTGACATCATATGATGTGAATTAATTTCTGTTGTCCCTGATAAACAAATGAATAAAGTAGAATTTCTATGATTTATGATAAAACTTTGGATTCGTCCTTTATTTCAAAAGGTGCAACGCAAGCATACTTCACTTTCCCACATATATATTTGTTTAGTATGTCTTAAAATCTCTGACAGCCACATAAGCATATTCAGCGACCCCATTTGACCACAAGGTTGAGAAACTCTGCAGTACTGCCTTTTAATGTTGGGTTTACTAATTGCTTTATTTAGCTGTGGTCTGGCAGAAACCTTAAACGCCACTGCTCTGACCCTTCTCTATATCAGGACGTTCTGTAAGCAACATTTTGAATGCAGCGCTGTATAGTGTATATGTTGAATGTCGGTGTCCTTTGCCTAATATATTCTTAATTACACCTTGAACAATGATGATAAACGATATGGCTTGTGTCACATTCCACCATGCTGGCTAGGCAAAATAGAGCAGGGCAGCAGGTATAATTTGCACCTTGTAAAAAGTTCCTGGTAAGCACCCCGGGGACAGGAGATCAGTGGTGACCTTGAGTCCACTGGTGGATAAAGATCTTTTCCATATTCATTCCAATCCGGAAACCATGACTTACCAATCATTAAAAAGCTTATAGATTTGGCATCCCTGGGCCATCTCCATTTATCATGCAGCTAGTGGTAATGGCTATCCGCTTACATGCAACTCTCACACTGTTTTCCATTCTGAATTAATTAAATCAAATTACAGAAGTGCAACTTACAATTATCACCTTTCATGACAGTGCTAATTGTTGCCAGCATTTTCTCTGTTTTACTGAATATGAGTTATTGGACTGCTCTCACAATTAATGAAAATGATCCGAAGTGAGTGAAACATAACACCACACAATTATTTGCTGCTAATAACATGTGAACGCACATTTTGCCAATTTCTAGTCTGGATAATTTAAAGGTCAATGAATGAGAAATGTTATGCAACGCATGACAATGGTCAGAATAAATATTGGTATTGTCAGTTTCTGCAAACCACAGATAGGCCTATCTTTCCTATGTAGTAATGGTAAAGCGTAAAAATATTTTTTTCCATCACAAATCTTTATTGATGTCACTTTTACGTGCCAAAGTATGGCGCTTCACTACAGTTGCATTTTTGGGAATTCAGGCAACATAACTAGGTGGTAAGTTTAGGAAAAACCTTGTGGTATGGGTTATCGAAAGTTAAGTAATCAACGGTTATTGTCCCAAACTGTCGTTAAAAAACACCTGGTTTTGAACAGTGGTCTGCTGCTGTCGGCTGAAGTTACACGTCATCAGCCTCCTCCTCGACGTCCTGATGAGAAACTCTGCTCACATACATGTGATCCGAACTACGTCACTTTAGAAACGCTGATATGATGCGCCATTTCCACTGTAAATAGTATTTTTCTAAGAGTGTTTTATATCTTTATTTTCTATTTTTATTTATGTGTGCACCTTTTACCCGGGAGTTTCTGCAAAATTTCGTTATGCTTGCATAATGACAATAAAGAATCTTGAATCTTGAATCATAGTTTGGTTTTAAAAAGGTGCTTTTTATACGCTTCATCATGAGCCCACGTCGTCATCCGACAACCATATCTGTGGTTTATGAAACATACAGATGTAAGATATCTATGTTTTATGAAACATACATGTTACATTACACATTTATTCTGCCGACTGGGCTGAAAAAGCAACACATTTTTTAACTGAAAACGACTATTTATCTCTCTACTTACACTTTCTCCAGACATTAATTTTAGACTGTTACACTGATGGAAGATTTATTTATGCTGGTGTCCAATATGCATTTTGCCATACACTCCCAGATGGGTTTTGTATAAGTCTTAAACTTCCAAAGACACAAAAAAATGATTAATTTCTCATCCTTCCAGACTTTCCAGGAACCCTGAAACCCTTTGAACAAGTTCAATACAGTCAAGTTGTCAGTTTTCGAGACGAGAGCAGATTGAGGGTAAAGAGCCTCGGGGGTAATGGGATGAAGTCTGTTGCCACATTGTTGCAACATGCGTGGGATTCCCATGGGAGGGCTGGAAATGGAGTCAGGACACCGCTCCTTCCTGACATCTCGGGCCCACGTGCCACCGCCTTCACATCTCTCCCCCTGTGTTTGATGTCCAAATTGAGCTCTGCTTCATCGCCTTCATAGCAGCCTCCCGTCTGTGCCCTTCCTCTCATCGCCTCTCACTCAGGAGATGTGGAGACTGCTGTTAAACTAATGCATTGGCTTGCTGATACATACACGGGGCTGATTTTGAACTTTTGTTAAATAGAAGATATTAATAAGAGAAACAGAAACTGTTCTGGGGACTCCCTGAGAGGAACTGCCTCCTGGAGAGCTCAGCAGTAGAACTACATACTTCACGTGTTTTCTTCCATTTTTTCTATTGTTTTGTGTTGTCTGTTGTTTAAACGGCTAACGGGTTTTTAAAAATGGCGGGTGCCGGCGCTGCAATGGCGGTGATGGTACACTGACATCTCTCGATGATGTCGCTCACGATTCCTCTTGTGCTGTGAGGATAGCTACTCGGAAATAGGAGCTTAAAAAAAGCCCCCATTCTCAGAACAACGATTGTTCATAGTTCTTATGGTGCAGACACAAGAAAACCTCCAAACCATACGACCATATGTGTCGTTTGTTCCTACGACCCATATGAGCGTTTTGCTGAAATAGCACCGCTAGCATAAATACGACCCCGTTTTTCGCCCTCAAAACTAAACATTAAGTTCGTGGTTCTAAATATGTAACGTTGTTAAAACGGTTGTTGCGGTATGTTTAGGTTTAGGCATCAAAACAACTTGGCAGGATTCGAAAAAAGGTGGTGGTTTGGGTTAAAATCAGTATATTTGAGACAATAAATCACTTCCGTGCTTCATTGTTACATTCACTTAAAAATAACTTGTTTAATTTTATTCTCGACTGGGACACGAGTCTCCTGGGTGAAAGTCCTGTGTTTGTTTGGCCCACCTGCCTGCCAACCTTTAGTGTGTTTCTCGCTCGAAACACTCAATAACGTCAATACGGGTCGTAATTACTCTAATTACCCGCTAGGTGGACTATTTCAGTAAACGCTCATATGGGTCATATTACAGAGGAGGGAAAAACATAAACTTCTGTCGTTTCCCTCTGCAGGACAGGCTGTCTAAACCATAAAAAAGTTCCTCTGGTCCGAAAACACCAAATATCCGAACATACTGTCCACTGCCACAACGATCACCAGCAACATGGAAACAATCAATGAAACCCTGAATTAAAATATAAAAATATGCATATTTTATTTATTCATTTAATTGCACGGTTAATAATTAATCCATTATTAATGGACAGTATCTCTGTATTTCTCTTATCATTAAATATGTGACTAAGATTTAGCTTTAATGAGCTGCTAACCCTAAAATAATTTAATTAAAATAGGATTTAGTGAAACGTTTTACTGTTTTACAGCAGGGATGCTGGAAGTCAGTCAGAGTTGGTGCTGAGAGAAAAGTCTCTATATAATTCTACAACATTTTGACACCAGTTTTTATAAAGTTTTACACTAAAACAGACAGAAAACCTGTTGTAAACACGTGGATAACGTTGTGAAATGGAACTACTTCCATACGTATGACGTCACCTATCCTACAGAAGTTAATTTACAGGTTAACTTAAAATACCAACGTTGCCTTTTGGTTTCAAACGGGACACGGACACCAGTCTACTGTTATTTATTTCCTAATTTCACCAAGTAGTTTTGGTGCCGATACCTAAAGTTCTGTTTCAAAACGTGTGGTTAACAAACTGCGACCGTCACACGCTTAAAACATCGATCGAGGGACCGTTTCACAACGTTACAACGATCATATGTTGTAAGATAACATACGAACCCGTTCATGAGAATACTTTGTATAGTATGTAGTTTAGAGAATATTATCGGGTGCATCAGTTTGTATTTCAATTGTATTTCATATTTTAGCATTTCTGGTTCATCATCTCGAAGTCAATGCTCTTTTTTAATGTGTTTTTGTTTATATGAGGTAAATAATGTCTGTGGTTAACACATGCTTCAGAGATTTTCACATTTTGTTCTATGACATAAAATACATCAGTAAATACTTCAAAGCTTTAACATGTCTTTAAAAAAGGCGGCTGCTAACAAGTGGATAAATGAGACTGCAGGTTGTCGAGGAGCGTCGCCACTACTGAGCTGACGGCGACGTGGGCCGCGAAATGTGACCGTTGCTGTAGTTCCTTTATATCCTAACATTAGCTTTTTACTTCTGGCGATTGCATTTATGCTTCTAAAATCATAAAAAATGGTGTTCATATGGAGAGAGTACCTTGCGAGACAAAAGGTGTAAATATCATAAACTTGTGTTTGCCACAGAGCTTATTTTCTGCAACGATCCAAAATCTTTTTGCATAAATCGTCAAATGGTCAGACTCAAAACTGCTGCAAGTGTGGTGTGGAAAGAAATCTCTAGAAGGAATGACATGCCTCTCAACCCTGCTGGCCTCCTGCTGGCTAAGTAGTCACAGTTTTCGCCTCAAAATTCGCTTCGTTGGTCAGATGAGTTTCCACACATTTCACTTTGAAATGAGAACAGCAGAGACGTGGAGGCCACCGCTGTTTCTGACATATCATCCTGCTCATCTGTGGCCACTACCACATTTTTATTACCTCTAAGCAAATACGAATGCATAAAAGTCGCCTACCGCTGCTTTAAATGAACTGACGGATAATTATTAGCGTCTAAGTTCTTGCAAATACCCATATCGGTCAATACTGGAGTCCGAGCAGGACTCGGTGTCCGCCTCTTCCCTCTCCTCGGCTCACTTAACCCTTCTCTCTGACCCTCTTTGCGAGTGCTGGTCCAGCGCTCGCCGCAGTGTGTTTTAGTGTGGCTGTCGCTCCGCTGTGGCACACGCTGGGTAGGAGCAGGACGGAGCTGCGTGGATCGGGGGTGGTGCTGGTGAGACTGCTGGGGTTACGGGGGTGGTTCGAACAGATTGGTTGATATCACACTCTCACCTCCAGGGGATAAAGGAACGGGAGGCGTGGTGGGTTTGGACGTGTGTGCATTTGTGTGTGTGTGTGTGTGTGACAGCAGGAGCGGGTGGGTGAGTAAGGGATTGTGGGAAATACAAAATCCTCAGATTGCTGAGTTTGGACGCCATGACCCCACACCGACCCCCATTTCCTGTCTCAATTGCCTCAGCATGAGCTGGGCTCCATTTCACAGCACCGCTGTTTTCTTCTCTTGTCCACAATCATGTGGACTCATGTGGGAGTCCATACTGCGGACGTCTCTATCATCACGAGTAAATAATGACAAAGGGTCATTGTGTGATCATGCGTTACAATGCCTGATCCGAGCCTTGTGATCTCTAATGGGATTGACTCCCATTTTAATGAGTACCACTGTTGCAATCAGCCCTCCATGAAGACTGAAGATTCAATTGGCCAACCGTGAATTAAAAGTAAGTTGGGAGGCAATTAAATCCAACATTTAATTGACATTAAAATACAAATATTACTGTCAGCAGTCTGTTACAGTCCATTACTCTGTTTGGGGCTCATTGAGCTACATGTTTGACATATGGATGATATCTCAGGGTAATGAGTGGATGGCATGTAAGCATCATTGTGCATCTATTCATGCTTGCATATGTGCCTTTGTGTATATTTGTGTACCGAGGTTAAAGCTCTGCTTTTGTGGTCATGATATAGAGGTATCCCAGCATTAAGAAAATCTCTCTCTTTCTCTCTTTTATGTGAATGTAGCCATTTAAAATCACTCATCACCGACCAAATCGTGGGTGACATCTGTAAGGAAATCGCAGCCTTAAAGGGAATGTTTCCACTTCAAAGCCATCCTCTAACATCGATCATCACACGCGACCTGAAGGCACCAGCTGCTTTGTATATGTCTCAGTTTTTACTTTCATTTCCATGCAGGGTTGCAAATGACAACATTTAAGGGTCTCTGATATAAGTTACACAAACAATGGTCACTTTTTTTTTTAGAGACATTAAAGTTCTCAAAAGGCTCATGTTCCATGTGACGATGCAAAATACTAAATTCTTATTTTTAAATCCAACATAAAAACATATTTTCATGTGCCTATAATTGAGGTCAAGAATCTCCACTCTATTCTACTGTTTTCATTCTGTTTGATGTACTTGGCATTTGTATATGACATCTCTTAATTATATTATTCTCTCTTTAATTGCTATTTTTTTTAATGTACTTTGTATTTTAATCATAAACTGGGTGTTCCTTCTTGCTTGTATTTGTAAAGCACATTGAATTGTCCCTGTGTATGAAATGTGCTGTAGAAATAAACTTGTTATTGCCAAGAGTCACGATTTCTGGTTTTTTTCCATCTTAGCAATTTTTTTAAGAATAGGTATTCATTATGACAGCTTTTGGGCTGTCATAATGCATATTTCTAACAATGCAGGTGGAATTTCTAAAGTTTCTAAAGAAAATTTAAAAACAGCTAATTAATTGTTTTTTGTACTATTTTATTTTTGAAATAATAATGGACAAAAGCAGCTTTTAGGCGTTTTCTTAGTACTCAGTAGTTTTAATTTTGAGCATAAATGAGGACATTATTTATTCTTCTTTCTTTTATTTTCTTCTTTTTTAGTATTTCATAGTAAAAGTTGGTATAAAACAAAAACAAGGGCCCTAACATACAGCAGTCCCTCCAGAAAAACGCGATTATGCGATCGCATAATTCAACGCATAATCAGCCAAAG
>JAOVVB010170561.1:0-11444 GCA_028570985.1 Heterobranchus longifilis | reverse complement strand
TCATACTGAGTTTATGGTCTCAGTCTCTAGTTTCAAGTCTTCTTCAATACAGCATGATGTTCATTTAGTAAATTATGATCACATTAAGAAGAAAACAGACTGGACAGGATGAAGTCTTAGCAATGCTAACAAAGGCTCTGTGTACATTTAAATAGACGTGAACTTGTTTTGGGGTGTTGTCTGTGTTTTGGTCTTATGACTTTGACACAGTGTGTTTTCACTTCATCAAAGTTAATTGTAACGTTTTTGTCGCCTAAAAACGTCTTGTTCAGCATTCGGTTGCACTGTGCTAACCAAGCTAGCACTAGCTTGTTACTGGAAACTGACGATTTTCAGTCGGCTCTGTGTCACTGCAGCGAACGGCGCGAGTGTCCCGAGCTCCCCTCTAAACCTCCAAAATGCCAAACTCAAGGTCCACAAACCAATAGGTGATGTCACGGTGTCTACGTCCACTATTTTGTAGAAAATAGAGAAAAACAGGAAATCTCCATATTTTAGAGGCTGAAAACAGCATTTTCTGCCATTTTTGCCATTTTCTGTCGATCGACTAATCACTTAGTTGACTAATCATTGTAGCTCTAGAATTGATTATTCTCCCTTGAATCATCAAATCTGTGTGACTTTTGAATGTTTCTTGCTCAGTAAACTTTTTGTGCTAGAATGCAACTTCTTTGGTACATTCACACATTTTGAGACCGCCTGATTGCATTAAATCAACACCATCCAACCACCCGGAGTAGAGTCTTACCTTCCACTCCTGCGAGCGGACGGTGTCTTTGAGTTTGATTCCTGAGAACATCTCCAGCAGGATGATGCCCAGGCTCCACAGGTCCACAGCGGCCGTGCAGCCCGAGTCCCCCTCCACCTCCACCCCGGCCTGAGCGAGGCTGTTCTGCAGCTCGGCCTCTGGAGCGCGATACCCGTCTGTCTGGATGTACTTGACATCCTGCAGGAGGTGAGGCCGGGAGAGAGTTAGAAACACAACACTCTGACTCTGATACGGACCTTCAGACCCCCCGGCCGGCACACGCACCTGGTTTCCCTCTTTGAAACTGAGGCCGAAGTCGATGAGCTTGAAGCACTCGTCGTCGGCGCTCCAGAGGATGTTGCGTGGCTTGAGGTCGGCGTGGACGTAGCCTTCCCTGTGAAGGAAGGCGAGAGCCTCCAGGATGTCTCTGGCACAGTGCTGGACGAGCCACATGGAGTGGCCCTGCTGCGGCCTGACAAAAACATTACACTGTGAGGTAGGCACGGGACGATATGAATATTTAATGTCACCATTATCCTGGACAACATAATTGAGATTCACGATATTATCCCGATAATCAAGGAAATATGCTTAAAACGGCACTAAAACACACCGGAATCACTTTACCTTACATTTTGATTTGTCAGCACTTTTCTCATAAAAGTGAGAGTTTTTTCCTTAAAACATTACGACTTTTTTCTGGAAACATTACGACTTTTTTCTGGAAACATTACAACTTTTTAAAAGAAACATTACAACTTTTTTATGGAACATTACGACTTTTTTATGGAAACATTACGAGTTTTTTATCAAAATATTACGACTTTTTTAAAGAAACATTGCGACTTTTTGCTAAAACCCAGATGTAGAAATAAATGACTATTTGTATGGTTCCGCAAGCGCTCTTTGATTTAATGCGACGTGTGATTGGCAGCAGCTAAAACCCGTACAGTCGAGCGCGGCGTATTACACAGAGTTGGTAGTTTAGATATCAAATTAAGTACTCTGTCATTGTCCTGTACTCTCTCTGTTGGTATCAGAAATGCAACACAGTTCAACAGCACTACAAACTATACCTTTCATTATAACCTTCATGAAGGGATGATTTACTGCAACACTGTTGTATTAGACTGCATTAGTTTTAGCTAGGTGTGCCTAATTTTAAACTGGTAACGGAGTGTATATAATGTACAATATTCAGGTGCAGGTTATTTGCAGCACACTTGTTTCACCACTAGGTGGCCATGTGCACTGTTTTGAATAAAGCTTTAAGTAATCAACATAATATGTCAGTATTTAATTTCACCATCACTATTCATCTCTGTTGTACTGGAGAGGCAACAGATGCATCAGAGAATGACATTGCAAAACCTGTGCAAATACAACAGAAACTACCTGCAGGCCAAGACAACACTGATGAGTTGTCCTGTGTGAGAAGCAGGGACATCACGTGACTCACCTGCTGCCCTGGGTGCCACTGTTGCCTCTCACCAGCAGATCAGACACGCTGACGTCCAGCAGCTCCAGCAGGAGGCAGCGGGTGGCAACACCCATACAGCTGTGGTTGGTGAACACCCCGTACAGCGTCACTGAGAGGAGAACACATCTGTCGTTACAAACATTTGTACCACGTTTACGAGTCATTCCATACCAACTCACCGAGGACCTCCCAGTTCATGTTGAGGATTTTCATGTGGATCATAATGTTGAAAATGTATTTTAAATGTATGGGGCCTTGCACAATCTGACAGCTCTACTCCAAATACTTTTTGTGAGGAATGAGTTCAGAAAAGTTTGAAAATATAGTACAAAATAGTACGTGTATAGATTCAGATCAGATCCTGATTTGTGCGTAAAAGGTCTTACAGAATATTCTACCAGGAGGTGTATAGCACAGATGGCAAGCAAGTATCTACTGAAGGTCCCATATTGTAAAAAGTGAGATTACCAATACCTTCTGTGATTATAAAGCAGGTCTAGGTGATAAATAAATACTGTAAAAGTATAAAAACACTCAATCCACAGAGAAATGCACAACAGCCCGTATTCAGAAATGGGCCTTTAAACAAGCTGTCAGGACTTCTGTAAGGTTTTGCTGTCACAGCTATACTATATATAGGTAGAAAGTGCAGCTACAGTGCCATTACATTAATTCCCTGGCTGCAATGATGGTGCAGAGACGCAGAGAGTGCAGATGCGGAAGATCCAGAAACACTGACCAATTAGAGCATGACTGGACTTTTTTCATGTGCTATAATGGAGCCTTTCAGACAGAGGGTGAATACAGGTTAAAGATGGGTCAATAACTTATTTTCTTGTGGATCACGATAAAAAAATCACAATAAGTTGATCGTGGGGGATTTCAATTATCGGGATAATCGTGAATATTGTTTATATCCTCACGAATTGTCCCATCTGCGTCGTATCCTATCTGTGATGCAATAAAAAAAAATTGTTTCTTAAAAAAGTCTTAATGTTCCAAGAAAAAGCCTTAAGTTTATGAGAAAGTCACAATTTCATGAGAAAGAAGTTATAATGTTTCAAGAAAAAAATCACAACAAAGCAAAATGTATGGTAAAGTGATTCCAGTATGTTGTAGTGCCGTTTTTTAATTTTTTTTATTGTGAATCGCAATCATTTTGGCCAGGATAATTGTGACATGAAATTTTCATATCATCCCATGCACAGCATGAGGTTTTTTTGTTTGTTTTTTTCACATTAAAGCATGGAAACATGTTTTAGTAGATACAAGTATGAACCTGAAAATTAGCATAATATGGGACCTTTTAATTGATAGATTTTTTAAATGGAATTAAGCGTTTTCTGTATTAAAAAGACACAACAAACACATAAGGGTTTGAAAACAGTAGCCAGTATCACAGACCTGCCATGAAAGCTTTCTGTTATCTCATTATAGTAAGTAGTGACATTTAATTTCCATGTCATGTCCTAGTGTTGGCTGACTTTATGCTGCAGGGAATCATCTTTGCCTGCTCCGTGTCCACACAGGTCAACATGTTTTAGTAAAATAATGCAGTTACCGATGTTTTTGTGTCCCTGGATGTCCTCCAGCACGGACCTCTCCTTGTGATACCCGTAGTCTCCTCCCTGAGTGTCGGCCTGGAACTCCTTGACGGCGGCGGTGCTGGTGGCTCTGCCGGAGCTGACCCGGTACACCGAGGCCGACACTCCCTGTCCGAGCCGGGACTGGACGGTCCATATCTCGCCGAAGATCTCGAACAGCACCGGCTTCATGCTCTGGTCGACGGTACCCTGCGGCGGCGGCTTGGTGCCGTCGGGCCGCGGTGTGTGCAGCTTTGTCTCGGAGGCGCCGCAGTGAGCCAGGGGGACAGGGCAGACAGGAGGAGAGGAGGAGAGGAGAGGAGCCAGCTAGTTGACAGGTGGGAGCAGCTGCAGGAGCATTGCGACCAAACCCGGGCTCTGGCAGCGGCAGCACCGCATAAAAACTACCAGCACGGCTCAACGACAGCCAGCAGACACTCCAGCTACACCCGCAACTGTGTTAAAGCTAAGCACGGAGCAACGCCTGGGCATAGTAAGACTACTGTTTGTTACCGAGGCTGTCAAAATGAATTCACGCTATGAGCTGACAAAAAGTTAGCTAACTGTTAGCTGCTCCGAAACGCTAAACTAGCCACTGAGTTTCAGCACAAAAACAAACCACTTCCACGACACGCAGGGAAATGCCTCTCCCATAATACGGTATTTGTACCGAATATATTAACTTTAAAAGTATATCCGTTTTAACTGCAGTAAAGTTTTGCCTAAGTTGTAACTCAGGTTGTTGATATCAATCTTACTTCCGTTTCTGCAGGTTTGCGGTGCATCTTTTCCCGCCGTCTGCCCCCTGCCGGCGAGGCGTGGCACGTCCCCTCTACATCCGGGACGTGGCTAGAAAGTAACCCTAGATTAGCCAAGGTCTCGCGAGACGGGTAAATGTAGGCATTAATCTCGGATAGTTAAGGTTAGATTGAAAAGGTTAGGCATTAATCTCGGATAGTTAAGGTATTGATAAGGTTAGGCATTAATCTCGGATGGTATAGTTAGGGTTAGGTGGTCGGGAAATGAGTCTCGCGAGAGTTTTTGCCGGTTCTTTCGTCGGTTTTTGCAAATTTAGGGTCTTTTTCTGTAGTTAATAAACAAACATTAACAATATTTGTCCAATAAGATTAATATTAAACATTAAATTACATTTTGTTTCCATCAAAACTTCCTTCAGATTTTTTCCCTACTAGACTAGATATGATGAAATGTACCTTCGTCTTCCATTCAAATCCTGCTGTGTTTTCAGTTGTTTCAAAACACAAACTGTCTGTTTGCAATTCCAATGATTGTATGGTATTATTATAGTATTGTAATTGTAATAGTATTATATGATATTATATATTGAATGAGTAGTTTGATTGTTAAAATAGATGTTCGTTGTTTCTTCCATTTTACAAAATTCACATCTCTACAGTCACAAATCTTGAAACAAATCTGTTGGTGGGATGAATATTATGCACAATTTTGTAATGTATTTCTTTCAATTTGTTGGGCACAACACATGTATATGGGAGAAGCCATGTTTCTTTTTTCTTTTAGCACAAGAAAAATATACAAGTCAGGGAAAAAATACAGCCATAAAGGATGGAGTTCAAAATACAATGATGGAAATGATGCTACAACACAATTACACTGACAGACAGCAGACAAAAGATCATTTATTTAAAACAAAAAACAGCAACAACAAAGAGGAGAATAGCATCAGCAATATACCCTGTTAGTGATTTTCTTCACAAAAGATTTAAATTTGAAGTGGATCCTTACATCTTTTGTTCTTCTGAAAATGAAACCACTGACCATTTGTTTTTAATTGTTCTTATGTTTAATATGATATAAAACAGAGAAAAGCAAAGATATTCAGTTTAATATGACATAAAACACAGAAAAACAAAGATATTCAGTTTAATATGACATAAAACAGAGAAAAACAAAGATATTCAGTTTAATGACATAAAACAGAGAAAAACAAAGATATTCCGTTTAATATGATAGAAAACAGCGAAAAGCAGGAAATCTCCATATTTAAGAGTCTGAAAACAGCATTTTCTGACATTTTTGCATGAAAAATTACTTTAAATGATTATCAAAATAGTTGGCGATTATTTTTCTGTCGATTGACTAATTGATTACTCGTCTAATCATTGCAGCTCTAAAAGTAATTAGTAACTAAACCTGTGAAATAAATGTAGTGGAGTAAAAAGTACAATATTTCCCTCTGAATTGTAGTGGAGTAGAAATATAAAGTGGCAGGGAGGGAAAATACTCAAGTAAAGTACTTGAGTAAATGTACTTTGTTACATTCCAGCACTGCGTACACATCACATCTTCACAGTGTCGGAGAATTGGGGTGAAAAAAAAGAGGCTTCAATAAAATGAAAACGCATGGAAATAAAAAGCATGGAGGGTTTCATGCAAATCCCAGGCCGGCGCTGACAGTTATTTGTGATGCGTATTGTTTAAGACTGATCATGCAGTGCAAGTCTGAAAAAGCACTGACCTTTCAAGAGTCACACTTCATCTCACAAACATGTCAGTTAGTTCTGCTGCTGTAAACAACACTCATTTAACAGAAAATAAAACAACTCACCATCCTCTCTGCTGACTGAAGACTCCCGTCGTAAACTGAAAGAGAGTGGAGCAGATTCCTGATTAAAACCAGCAGGGTTAGTATGCAGCGCTGGGATGTAACTGAGTACATTTACTCAAGTACTGGGTAACACTTTATAATAAACCATCGTTAATACATGGTAAATTGATTGTTAATTAAACTAGGGATGCACAGTATATATATCAATATATATATACATATATATATATCTAATGGGAAATGTATATTATTATGCATTATTCCGATGATTAAATTATAGCCGATAGATTATGTAAGGGATAATGTAGAATGAATGCTGCGTTTATTGTCACTCCATGTCTGTCCATTTCTCCGTCATCCAGCTGTGTGTCGTTAAACTCTCTTCTTCTCCTGCGCCGTTATCGTCGCCTCTTTTTCTTTTCTTTACTGGAGGCAGTTCAGCCATCAACCATGAATCCATCGTTTTGTGCTCTCCAGATATATATTAAATTCATATTAGTTTTTTTGTTTTGCCACAGCTGAAGTTAAATTTACCGGACTGCTTTCTGCGGAGTGATCGACATGCGTGGTCCAGCGCCCTTAGCAACGCTCTATTTTACATGGCAACGCATAGCAACGGTCTGCTATACTTGACAACAGTCATCTGTTTGGTAATAACAGACCTCGGAATGTGGTGATTGACCAATCAGGATGCAGTATTCATGTAATAACGGCCAATCATACTGGGGCTGTCCTCGATTAAAGAAATTCTTCGTTGCATAACAAGATACGATAATCGGCTAATCGATTAGTCAATTTATTCAACAGATCTGGAAAACTGAGTTTCTCCACAAAGAATCATGCAAATGTACCACTTAAATCTTGTGTTTACCAGAGATGTGGTCCTATGTTTCTTGGAAATAAGTCGTTCAGCAAAAATAAGCATAAAAAACAACTAATCGGCCAAAGAAATCTTAGTCGAACAAAACGACTAATCAATAACAGTCGACTAATCGACTGAGGGGGGGCAGCCTTACAGATAATATGGAGCAAAGTTGCTTTAATTGACTTAACAAGCACAGCATCTTCACACTTAATACAGGAGGTGGCGGTATGCTCCTTTAAAGTTGGTTTGCAATCCACCAATAAACACGTATTGATTATGCATTAACATGTCTGATTTGACAGATTATGTCAAAGCATTTCATTTGAATTCTGAGGCAAAATAAAAGCCAAAGTATGTTTGTGAATAAATGAAAATTTAAAGAGTCAGAAGTGTTGTTTGTTTTTGTTGTATGTCAGTTAGATTTGGTCAGAGCTATGGAATATTAAATCACTACATCTTAAACTTTCTTACCCCTGGGTGTGCATAAACTACAGGTTATGACCTTCTTTTTAAAAAACAAAAATGGGAAATTATCTGTTATTATCTGTATCAGGCAGGTAATTATCGGTTATCAGTATCGGCTGAAAAAAATCCATATTGTGCATCCCTAAATTAAACTTTAGTTAAAAGTTATTTTACTGTTAAAGGCATACTATGTAGTAATCATCACTTAGTGTTTGTAAACAACAACATTCAAACTTGGCCCCTCCTCCCTCGAAGGTGAAAGCAAACCACAGATTCACTCATTTTGGAACGAGTCCTTTAACTCCCACATTAAACAAACTACAGAGACGACCTTCTCTCACCTGTGCAGCATTACTAAAATCAGGCACATCCTGTCTCAAAAAGATGCAGAAAAACTAGTCTATGCATTTATTACCTCTGGGCTGGATTACTGCAATTTTATATTATCATGCTGCTCTAGCAGATAGATTCTTTATTTTCCTTTCCAAGGAAAGTTGTTGCCACAGTTTGTACAGGCTTCACATAAATACATAGATACACAAATACATTTTCCACAACATGAGCAACATACACACACATACGCACAGCACCTGTACATATAACATGTATGCGCTTTGTTAAGTGCTGCTGTGGCAGAGGGAACAAAACTCTGACCATAGCGTGTCTGTTTCCAGGCCAGCAGCTCCCCTGAGACTCTGCAGTTGGCCCAGAATGACAAAAACTAGGAAAAGAGGTCATATTCCTCCAGTCGCCTCTCTGCACTGGCTCCCCATAAAGAATTTAATTTAAAATCCATCTCATTATATATAAGGCTCTCACAAAGGTCAGCCACCGACATATCTTAACCCTCTAAAGCCTGAACCATCAAATAATAGCCAGATATTTCTATTTGTTTTTTTAAATTGAAGTATTTATGGACCTTTAGACAAAAAAGAACACATAAAATGCCTATAAAATGATGATTGACGGATTTACAGAAAAATTACCTCAAATACCTGCAGCATCACATTTGATACATACATTTCCAACACGATTTTACTATAAAATAAGCGATATCAAGTAATTATATGTTGCTTCAATACAGTAAATTTTCATATTGAAATATTAATAACAATACAAATGTTATTCTTACGGTAACTTTTTAAAAATGAGCAACAATCTGTGAATGAGGGCAGCCATTTTTGATTTCATATTCAAAAGGAGTTCTACTGCCTGCAGTAATATAATAATCCACCAGGGGGCAGATAACATGTATGAGATTCTATAAAACAGGTTTATCAGTAAAGTATTGATCATGTGGAGGACATAGAGGCTGCAGAAAGTGCAGGAAGTCAAACCATCACACATGATACAAATGCCGTTATAGGGCTTGTTAAACCGTACTATCCCACTAGAGCTCTGCGCTTTCAAAATGCAGGATTACTGATCGTTCCTCGAGTCTCCAGAAGTAAAACGGGAGCCAGAGCCTTCAGCTATCAAGCTCCTCGTCTGTTTTAGTTTTGGAGGCATACAGCATCTCTGCAGACTTTCCTCTTTGATAAGCTTACAGATAGGTCTGACTCAGTATTTGTTTTCAAGTTTATTTTCTCTTTTTTTGCCTATAGTGTTCTTTGTGATGTGCATTTCTTAATTGTGTTTTTATGCTGTGTATTTTTTTAACTGTGAGATGCGTTGACACCATGCATGGTGAATTTGCACCATAAATTGATTAAATAAATAAATAAATTTTATTGGATTTGTCCACTTTTTCATACCACATATCTCCAACTTTGGTGATTTTAAATGTGAATGTTTGTGATAAACTGAAGGATGAAGTGTTCCTTTATGTGGATATAAGAAATAAATGTTCCTACTTAAATAAATAATTTAAAAAGCCTCTTGGATCAGCTGGGAAATGCATCATCACAAAGCTGAAAACAGGGCTGTTTTAAAACTTTTTAGAAATACGTGTTTCTCCCAGGACGCTACAAACATATGATGATATATTATATTATATATATTATAGAATATGATGCAGTGCTGCAGATTAAACTACCCAACAGTGAATATATATAAAAGAGTTAAAATTAGCACAACCATAAACATCTAAAATGCAACATGCACATGAATGCAGCAGTCAGATATAATAGTAAAACACTGACAGGGCACATTTTACTGCACAATACATCTTCTTACTTTAAGTACATTTTACTGATAATACTAATACTTCAGTAAGGTTTTGAATGCAGGACTTTACTTGTAGTGGAGTGTTTTCACAGTGTGGTATTAATACTTTCACTGAAGTAAAGGACCTGAATACCTCTGAGCTCCAGTCGTTGGTTAGAATATATCAGTTAGAATAACATCGTACTCTACAGTCAGTCAGTCAGTCAAACAGCTCGTAAAAAGACAACCGTCTACTTAGATAATATAAACCACTGTATTTGATGTTGAAACCGAAATCGAACACTCCCACAATGTCACTAATAATAACTTGTGTCACAATTAAACCGTGATTGTGCAGACTGGCAATTATGACGGTTCAACCGGTAAGTCTGTAAACTGTAAACTGATGTTTACAACCAACAATTATCTAGTAATTGTCTGACTGTTCACTTGTGTCCTCTCTCCCAAATATATCTGGCTAATTTGTTATTCTGGCCTTTTTTTTTTAGCCATGTTGTTGTGTTAATAACTTATCATAAGCAGATGGCCAGAGCAACAAAAATAAAACTCAAGTTAGCATAGTGTGCCTGTAAAGTACATGTATGTATGGTAGCAACATGCTAATCTTTGCATTCACATCATTGGGGCGGAGCCTCACACAGTGCCCGCGGCCGAACCGCAGGTGAAGAGTGGAAACGTGTTTATGCACCACAATGTTTTCACTAACACCATTATCAAAGCAGGAGCACATAAAATGAGACTTGTATACACAGGTTTAATGTCCCCAGTGCATGCTGGGAGCTCCCGAGGTCATCCTCTGCATAACACACGACAAGCAGCGGTGTGTGATGAGGTCGATCCAGCACTGCAAAGTGCAGCGATGTGCTTCCTTAACAAACAAAAAAAAAAAAGACTATTTTTTCCAAGTTTACTTCCCATACATTTGTGATTTTAATCTTTGAGAATTTCAGATTTTTTTTTTTTCTCTCAAATGTATGATTTTATAATGTCAGAGAAAATGCAAAGCAAGACTTTTTAAAAATTCGGACTATTTAAACTAGTAATACTTTTATATATCTGCAAAGTAGCTGGTAATTAAAACTGTAGTGGAGTCTAAAGTACAATATTTAACTGTGAAATGAAGCGATAGAAGTATTATAGCATATAGCATTAAATAGAAATACTCGAGTAAAACAGCAGTGCCTCAGATGTGTACTTAAGCACAGCATTTGAATGCGTTTCATTTCTTTGCTCTCTCGACTCCGACGTTTGAGACTCTTTGTGATTTTGGAGCACGTCTGTCTGCGGGACGGAGCGAGCACTTCCTCTGAGCGACAGACAACAGCTCGCTGTTTTTCTCCCGGCTTTATCACTCTATCACCAGCCAACAGACACAGAAAGAGAGAGTCTCTCCTACACACTCTCTCAGGTTCTGGCTCTCCCTGTTTGGGCACGATGAGAACGGCAGATTATTGAGGCTGATAAGATGAGGAATGCTGCTCGGAGAGGAAACGCCGTTCTGGAGGAGATGTAGCCTATAGAAGACTGTTCCCTCCTCCTCCCTGTTT